>JAECUM010034064.1:0-36187 GCA_016617855.1 Megalonaias nervosa
TGTAGCAAGGACCGTGACGTCATGCCACCTGTGTCATTTCTCTATACAAACACGAATCATTGGCGTTCGTGTTTGTGTATAGCAACTACCGTGACGTCATGCCACCTGTGTCATTTCTATATAAAGTTTGAATCATTCGCGTACGTGTTTGTGGATATTATAACTCTCTATACACAAGCCATCAGCCTATCAGCAGTATTAAAAACAGCCACTATAAAAAATCAGCCACTGTTTCGTAGGCTGATGGCTTATACCAAATTACTTAAATACATAGAATCATGAACCATTCGTGTTCTACATCAATTTAATTCCTTAACTCCTAGACACTTGCAACAATGTAGCAAGGACCGTGACGTCATGCCACCTGTGTCATTTCTATATGCAAACGAATCATTGGCGTTCGTGTTTGTGAATAGCAAGTACCGTGACGTCATGCCACCTGTGTCATTTCTATATAAAGTTTGAATCATTTGCGTTCGTGTTTGTGGATATTATAATATTATACCCAAATTATACAACGGACTAAACAAAAATTTAGATAAGAGAAAAATGTTTTTGTGAGTTAAAAGATAAATTATAAAATCGAATAAATTTTTTTAGGCAAAGTGAAGATAAATATCTTTTCGAGGCAGTGGAGAGGCCCTGAATAGGGCCTTTGGGTTTTATGTTAACACCATTTTGTTAACATAGAGGGCATCGCAAAGGTCTTCTTCTCTTTCTCAAACTTCGTCTAACCTCTGCTCCATAAATCAGAACTCTCTTCAGACAGCCTTGTCTTTCCATATAGGTCCTTCTTTTCCAAACGCTTGTCTCGGTGATCCTAACGATTCTCCATGATGATCTCACATACATGGGTAAGTCCGTACGGAAAAACAACGACGATACGAAAGTAGACGATTCAACGTTGGTCCACATCTTTGTGACGAGAACAGGTGAAGGGAATGAAGTGAACCGCGTTTATTTATAGTGGAAGAGAGGATCGAAACGGATTGAAATTGTTCACCAATCCTAACACGCGTTACAAAATTCAGTTACTTCGCGGAGTCTGTCTTCCAATCCGAAGAGAGTTACATGTGACGTCACATGCCCTATATATAGTGCGCTAGCGTCTGTGCGCAGTGAATCGAGGCGACATTGTTTTGTGAAAGAGACAGAAGCCAGAATTAGTGTGCATCATTGTATATAGGAATATATTTAGCTCCGAACATAACCGCGCCATTCTTAAACTCCTGTTTGACAAGTCAAGTCAAGTCATTGCTAAATAAATGCTTTGGCTTCCTTGTCGAGCAGGGTGTTTCCCCTTTTAGTACGCCGAGACAATCTGCTATATGTAGTAGAAGAATGCCATAAGGAAGGCCACTATGAAGATGTGGAATGTCGAGAAGATGGATAGCCACACGATTAGTAGAAGGTTTGACATGATGGTTTGCTTTGCTCCGTATGAAGAAATGTCGCATGGGTTTGGAAAGAAGTGGAAAAGAATCAATGGAACACAGAAACTTGACAAAATGGAAAATGGACTATGACACGGAATTCAAAGGATTGATAATATGGACGATAACTGACCGAACGGTAATGGACTAGAGAATAATATTTTGAACTACTGAGTGCACTGAAATCTGAAGATATTTTGGAAAAACTGATGAAATTATGTTTCAAAATTGAAGTTACAATGTGATAGACTTGTTACAGAAACGAGAAATACCTAAAAACATATTAAAGAATACCTATGGGAGTAACTATAGACTTACTAATAGACACTTCGACTGCTTACTATACTTTGAACTATCTTAGCTATATGCTTTAACTTATGATAATTAGTATAAACATTGAGAATTAGAATTAAATCCACATCAACTGTAAATTTAACACACATGACATTAATGTTCTAGATGCATAAATTTGTATTTCTAAACTATGTAAATTGAAACAACATAATAGTAAAATTTAGAACTGGAGGAAATTGTGCAGCACGTGCACATGGTGCTCACTGTTGAGAGCACAGGTTGTGCACGTGCGCCATGAGACTAATGGACTTGGACCTAGCTGAGTAGCTTATGCTATGATACTTATCTTTACATTAAAGATATTATGTTTTAAACTGAAATCATGATAGATTAGTTACAGTAATGAGAAATATTTATAAAGATATTGTTAAATTTTTCTACTTCTCTATAATAAAAGACAATGAAAAAAGAATTATAAATAAAATAATAACTAGAAATATATCGAAATATAACGAAATAGAATGGTGTACAAACCCTATATCAAAATCATAGAAAGGAAAATTTGTTTAAAGAAAATCACACGAAGCACATACACTTGGATAAATACGAAGATACATAAAAACCCTTTAACTTTAGATCAAGGGGGTCCCTCAGATGATGTAAATTCTGAGGGACCACACCAATATTTGAAACTGTTTAAATATTATAATTGACTTAATCCAAAGTTGTGGGGGCTTGGGAAGAAAAATAATTTACTCTCAATAGGAGCAATAATAGATTTTTTTTAAAATAAAAGATGAGAAAGGAGTCATGCTTCTATTCGATCAAGAAAAAGCTTTTGATCGAATAGAACATGATTTTTAAAACATTAGAAAAATGTGGCTTTGGTCCCAATATTATAAACTGGATAAAATCAATGTATAAAAATATAACTTCTAAAATATGTATTAATGGAGCTATAACAAATGAAATTAAAATTAACCGTTCAGTAAGGCAAGGTTGTCCTCTTTCTATGATACAATACGTAATAGCAATTGAATCCTTGAATATAAACATCAACCATAACACTAACGTTCAAGGAATTAAAATACCTAATATGACGCATGAATTTAAAACTATCCTGCATGCAGATGACTGCACAAACTTTACCAGAGATGAAAATATTCTTTTAGACACTTGCAATATGAATTTACACAATTTGGAAAAGCCTCTGGGTCAATAATAAATCATGGTAAAACAGAAATTTTACTAATAGGAAACTGGAGAGGAAATCACCCAGGTCTCCCTCCAAACCTGATTAGAGATCACGTTAAAGCACTAGGTATCTTTTTCGGAAAGAACTCTACTCACAAAAACTATCGTCAGCTGATACTCAGGATTAACGAACAGACTGAAACATGGACGGATACAAAGTTAAACCTAATAGACCGAATACAGGTTGCCAAAACTTACATGTATAGTCAACTGAATCATACACTGAATTCGGTTCACTTAACTGAAGCTATGATTGGAAAGAATGACAAAATCCACTATTTAAAGAAAACATTTACTTGCAGACCAAACGAAAGAGGCGGTCTAGCTCTACCAAATTTGAGTATTTACCAGACATCTATAATTTTGAATAGGTTTAAAAATTTAAATAGTACACCCAAGCTTCCTTGCGAAGCAATATGTATATATATATATATATATATATATATATATATATATATATATATATATATATATATATATATATATATATATTTGGATATACATGTCGTTTCAATAATGACATCGATACAAATAAGTTAACCAAACTTTTACAACCTCCAGGATCTTGTAGAAAAATCAAGGAACTAATATATACTTATAGGGATAATTCAACAATTTGGAATAAGAAAAATAATATATATAAAATTTTAAACGAAATAATACAAGATAAACAAGAAATTGAATTTTTTCATCCCCATTTACACTGGTCGGCCATTTGGAAAAACTGGGCAAATACAGGATCTGCCTCCATACAAAGTAGGCTCTTCCTATACTTGCACGACAAATGGCCGACAGGTGAAATGGCCTTTATTAGGCATATATTAACTATAATACCAAGATGTAGACTATGTGGAAAACATCAGGATTCCAAAAAACATCTAATACTATACTGCTCCAAAAATGAATCGGAGAGACAAACAATAAGAAATAAAATTCAAATTAAATATGATAATTTAGATGATAAAAATTTATTATATACTAATGATATAAATGATAAGGAAATTTACAAAGACATAACCACTTATATTAACAATATTATGAAAACAAAAATAGATTATAGTAACTAACCAATATTTGGAAACTTTTGAGCAAACCTGTGAAATTCTGTGTCCTGTATATACAGAAACACAAACAAAACAAATGAACTGTCTTACAAGTGGTGAGATCCAATGGTGCGAGGCCAATGCTACGTGACTAACGTGAAGTAGTACGGCTCGCACCGGATCTCACCGGATCTCACCAAAGGGCAGCAATATAAGAACATTACGAAAACAAAATACGTTTCATACACTTGCAGAATCAACACAATAAAATACACGTATGCACTCTACAATCTTATCAATCACTTTCTTAACTATCTATACACTTCTTTCAGCATACACTAAATTATCAAAGGCCTTAACAGATCGAGAGATACGGCAAGTCCAAACCAGGGCCACTCACTTCTTTCGAAAAGAGATACTATTCATTTTGTCAAAATCAATTAGAACTCAAAATCCCTTGTTTAACCCTATGATGTACGTGTTGTGAGAGTGCACGAGTATAGGTCCTTACTATTCTAAACAATCAAAACCAGGAGACACTTACGTTTTTCAGTCTGGTCTATTCTGGTACAAATATTTACAATTCAATGTCACAACACAACATAACAACACTTTTTTAAAAAGTTCATAGACTTCTTCTGTGTCTTTTTCTTTACTGTTTTTTCAATTTCTTCACTTTCAGTTTTTTCCTCCTCTTCTTCCCCACTTTTTTCTCTTTTCTTTTTCTGTCTTCTCTTTCTGAACGTGTCGGTGTTCTTCCTTTGCCAAGGGCACCTCTTTTTCTTCCTCCTCCTCCTGCTCTTTCTTAGGACACTCTAAAGACCAATGTCCTTTCTCTTTTACAATGATAACAGGTATCCTGACTTTTGTTTCTTTTGACAACGTCCGTGCTTCTTTGATGATCTGGACATTTTGTAGCCCAATGCCCTTTCTTCTGACAGATATAGCAAGTATCTTGACTTTTATCTCGAAAGGAGGTAGAGTAGTCCGTCGGCTTGTCAGAAGAAAACTTATCACACCTCGCAAAGCTCTAATCAGAAGTTCGATCTGTATGCCGGTGTTCTTCTTTTGCCGAGAGCACTTCTTCTTCCTCATGCTCCTGTTATTTCTTAGGGCAGTCGGAAGACCAATGTCCTTTCTCTTGACAATGATAACAGGTATCCTGACTTTTGTCTCTTTTGACATTGGTCTTGCTTTTTTGACGGTCTGGACATTCAAAGGGAGTTTTATAGGGACAAACAAAGACCAACACATACACACACAAACTCCTAACGTTATGCTTTAGCTTAGACTGTAAGAGAAGATGAAATTTCACAAAATAGTCTATCCTTTACACCACAAAAATATTATCCATCACACCACTATGCTATCCAACTTATCATACTCACTATCCAAAATGTCTTGTGCTCGCTTAGAATGTAAGAGAAGGATATGAAAGCTCTTCTTCTTCCTGTCGTTTCCTTCTTGCCTCTTCTTCTCGCTGTTGCTGTTCAAGGAGAAATGCTTGTTTTGCCTCTTTCTGCTGTTGTAAAAATTTCTCCAATTCTTCGTTCTGTCTTTGTTTAAAATCCTCGACGTGTGGTAAAGAAGGAGAAGGTGGCGAAGGTGCTGGTACCGGAACAAATTCTTGCGAAGAGAGAAAATCTGCTAAATTCCAATTGAAATCGGTCTCTTCGAGAAGTAGCGCTGTGTTAACTTTGGTAGCCACTGCTATGCCATCGCTTTTCGTCTCCAAAACCGGTGAACCCCAATTCATCGTCTTCTTAGTTTCAGTCATGTTTCACAAAACAATGTCGCCTCGATTCATTGCGCACAGACGCTAGCGCACTATATATAGGGAATTTGACGTCACATGTAACTCTCTTCGGATTGGAAGACAGATTCCGCGAAGTGACTGAATTTTGTAACGCGTGTTGAGTTAAAGGGTTTTTATGTATCTTTGTATTTATCCAAGTGTATGTGCTTCGTGTGATTTTCTTTAAACAAATTTTCCTTTCTATGATTTTGATATAGGGTTTGTACACCATTCTATTTCGTTATATTTCGATATATTTCTAGTTATTGATTATTTTATTTATAATTCTTTTTTCATTGTCTTTTATTATAGAGAAGTAGAAAAATTTAACAATATCTTTATAAATATTTCTCATTACTGTAACTAATCTATCATGATTTCAGTTTAAAACATAATATCTTTAATGTAAAGATAAGTATCATAGCATAAGCTACTCAGCTAGGTCCAAGTCCATTAGTCTCATGGCGCACGTGCACAACCTGTGCTCTCAACAGTGAGCACCATGTGCACGTGCTGCACAATTTCCTCCAGTTCTAAATTTTACTATTATGTTGTTTCAATTTACATAGTTTAGAAATACAAATTTATGCATCTAGAACATTAATGTCATGTGTGTTAAATTTACAGTTGATGTGGATTTAATTCTAATTCTCAATGTTTATACTAATTATCATAAGTTAAAGCATATAGCTAAGATAGTTCAAAGTATAGTAAGCAGTCGAAGTGTCTATTAGTAAGTCTATAGTCACTCCCATAGGTATTCTTTAATATGTTTTTAGGTATTTCTCGTTTCTGTAACAAGTCTATCACATTGTAACTTCAATTTTGAAACATAATTTCATCAGTTTTTCCAAAATATCTTCAGATTTCAGTGCACTCAGTAGTTCAAAATATTATTCTCTAGTCCATTACCGTTCGGTCAGTTATCGTCCATATTATCAATCCTTTGAATTCCGTGTCATAGTCCATTTTCCATTTTGTCAAGTTTCTGTGTTCCATTGATTCTTTTCCACTTCTTTCCAAACCCATGCGACATTTCTTCATACGGAGCAAAGCAAACCGTCATGTCAAACCTTCTACTAATCGTGTGGCTATCCATCTTCTCGACATTCCACATCTTCATAGTGGCCTTCCTTATGGCATTCTTCTACTACATATAGCAGATTGTCTCGGCGTACTAAAAGGGGAAACACCCTGCTCGACAAGGAAGCCAAAGCATTTATTTAGCAATGACTTGACTTGACTTGTCAAACAGGAGTTTAAGAATGGCGCGGTTATGTTCGGAGCTAAATATATTCCTATATACAATGATGCACACTAATTCTGGCTTCTGTCTCTTTCACAAAACAATGTCGCCTCGATTCACTGCGCACAGACGCTAGCGCACTATATATAGGGCATGTGACGTCACATGTAACTCTCTTCGGATTGGAAGACAGACTCCGCGAAGTAACTGAATTTTGTAACGCGTGTTAGGATTGGTGAACAATTTCAATCCGTTTCGATCCTCTCTTCCACTATAAATAAACGCGGTTCACTTCATTCCCTTCACCTGTTCTCGTCACAAAGATGTGGACCAACGTTGAATCGTCTACTTTCGTATCGTCGTTGTTTTTCCGTACGGACTTACCCATGTATGTGAGATCATCATGGAGAATCGTTAGGATCACCGAGACAAGCGTTTGGAAAAGAAGGACCTATATGGAAAGACAAGGCTGTCTGAAGAGAGTTCTGATTTATGGAGCAGAGGTTAGACGAAGTTTGAGAAAGAGAAGAAGACCTTTGCGATGCCCTCTATGTTAACAAAATGGTGTTAACATAAAACCCAAAGGCCCTATTCAGGGCCTCTCCACTGCCTCGAAAAGATATTTATCTTCACTTTGCCTAAAAAAATTTATTCGATTTTATAATTTATCTTTTAACTCACAAAAACATTTTTCTCTTATCTAAATTTTTGTTTAGTCCGTTGTATAATTTGGGTATAATATTATAATATCCACAAACACGAACGCAAATGATTCAAACTTTATATAGAAATGACACAGGTGGCATGACGTCACGGTACTTGCTATTCACAAACACGAACGCCAATGATTCGTTTGCATATAGAAATGACACAGGTGGCATGACGTCACGGTCCTTGCTACATTGTTGCAAGTGTCTAGGAGTTAAGGAATTAAATTGATGTAGAACACGAATGGTTCATGATTCTATGTATTTAAGTAATTTGGTATAAGCCATCAGCCTACGAAACAGTGGCTGATTTTTTATAGTGGCTGTTTTTAATACTGCTGATAGGCTGATGGCTTGTGTATAGAGAGTTATAATATCCACAAACACGTACGCGAATGATTCAAACTTTATATAGAAATGACACAGGTGGCATGACGTCACGGTAGTTGCTATACACAAACACGAACGCCAATGATTCGTGTTTGTATAGAGAAATGACACAGGTGGCATGACGTCACGGTCCTTGCTACATTGTTGCAACTGTCCAGTACCGTGACGTCACCCTGCCTGTTCCATTCCTCTTGTCGCTATACAAAATTCCAATTGAGGCTATACAGTCCCAGCGTGTGCTAGTCGCTATACAAATTCCCATTGTCCGTAGACAGACCCAGGGTGTGCTAGTCGCTATACAAAATTCCCATTGTCCATATACAGGCCCAGGGTGTGCTAGTCGCTATACAAAATTCCCATTGTCCATATACAGGCCCAGGGTGTGCTAGTCGCTATACAAAATTCCCATTGTCCGTATACGGGCCTAGGGTGTGCTAGTCGCTATACAAAATTCCCATTGAGGCTATACTATCCCAGGGTGATATTTTGAGGCTATAAATCTTGGGGCTATACTATCCCGGGGGGGGGGGCTGTAATGCTAATAGATATTTTGTGAGCTTTTATCTCCTTCTCTTACATTCTAAGCAAACACAAGGTATTTTGGATAGTGAGTATGATATGTTTGATAGCATGGTGATGTGATGGATAATATTTCTGTAGTGTAAAGGATAGTCTATTTTGTGAAATTTCATCTTTAACTCTTACATTCTAAGGTAAGACATAACGTTTGGAGTGCGTGTGTGTGTATGTGTTGGTCTTTGTTTGTCCCTTTAAAACTCCCTTTATCCCTATCAAATTCATGTCACCCACCTACCTACAGTAGCACGTATTAGGTCAGTCACCTGCAACACTGTTGCCATTATTCCCCTAGTGTTGAGTAAAGTGACGTCATTGAAGCTGAAAAGTTTGAGACTAAATATAGACTTGGGTTTTCCAGAAGTTGTAGCTATAAATAGATACTAGGTTAGTTCATAGGACTTTCCTACAAGATGAGATTATAAATAGATAGTGGGGTTTTCCTTAGGAATTTATCACAAGTTGTAGCTAAAAATAAATACTAGGTTTTTGCAAACGGAATTTCCGACGTCATATTTGTGACGTCATGCGCATGTGCTATAAAATTTGGCGCATGGAATATCTAAATGAAAAATGTGATTCGCGTTCGAGTTCAGCTTGTCCAGTTCCCCATTCACTCCATGTTAAATTTCCCATGTTAAATTTCCCTTGACGCCAATTTCTTTGTTAAATTTCCCCATGTTAAATTCCGACTGTCGCCAAAGTACAACCCCCCTATTTTAATTTTACGGTCCCATTGTCGTTAAAGTGCCCCACTATACTACTGACGAACGTCATCATTGACACAACATATATAAACGGGAGAAAATGTGACATCATGGACAACGGAGTATACTTACACAGCCTAAAGTATCAATTAAAACTAAGGATTAATATAATTATTTTTAATGACACTGTAGATAGTCTGACATCACATACAACGAGGGCTCACTGCATACTGCAAAATGAAAATGAAAATAACATTATTTGGCCTTTCATGAACGGTTAAGATTCAGTGAGTTAGTGTTGTTGACGTATTTTGGTACATTTTGCATGAATTTAAATTTTCCAGGCCACTGATCCGGTTGCTAAAACGGTGCAAATATAAAAACAAACTAAAATCTACCTTTTAAAGGTAAATTATGTGGCCAGGAAATTATACAATAATAGAATAGTATTGTTTCAGTTAGATAAAATAAAATATGAAATTACATATAGTGTCGAACCCATTTAATTATTTCATTTTTGTGAAAAATTAAGAAAATATTTAACGGTTATGTCAAGAAAAAATGTTCAGTACTTGGTATTCTTCAGCCTGTACGTCCGTCTTAGCATTCTTTTAAAACCCCAAAGCATGGTAGTGTTCTTTGTCAGTGAGTCCAAAGTGGACCCAACAAAAAGAGCAGGTCCAAAGTGGACCCAACAAAAAGAGCAGGTCCAAGGTAAAAATACACCAAATGTTCATGTTCTTGTTTTGATAAAGTTTTTCAATTTTGTTTTGATTCTGTTTTTAAGTAACTTTTGAGATCACATATTTGTACAAAAAAGTTCACTTTTGGTCCTTGTGACATTGATCTAGGGGGTTTGGCCAATGTGGATATGTAAGAAAGCATGTCAAAGGCTTCTCGTGAGTCGGTAGTTCTTTCCGGGGTTTTCCCGGGTTCTTTCTCCACCATTTATACTGGCTGCCATGTATAGTCTATCTAGTGCTGAAAAATGGCGTTAAACCATACTACTGCAACAACAGCAAAACAACAACAACAACATTGACCCAGAGACCACATGATATGAGGATCAGGGTGGGAAACATAGGAATTAAAATAACTGGACGTCACCAAGTATGTCTTTATGGCTATCCAATCAAAGGTCTCGGAGGGGACTGTAGTATAGAATGATTTTAAACCCCACATAAATTCTTGGGCAGGAGGGGACAAAAGTTTGAGCTAGAATGTCACGAAACCATGTTGTTATGGGTAT
This sequence comes from Megalonaias nervosa, assembly GCA_016617855.1. Lineage (NCBI taxonomy): Eukaryota > Metazoa > Mollusca > Bivalvia > Unionida > Unionidae > Megalonaias > Megalonaias nervosa. The sequence continues at coordinate 10,695 of JAECUM010034064.1, forward strand.
TCAATTAGACAGGATTTGAGAAAATGTTTCCTTGGAGTGTTATTTTAACATCCAGCCTTTCCCCAAATTACTAAGTAGACGCACCTTAACTCAGAATAGAAAAAGATCCACTCTCCAAATAAATTAATGTTGATTGTTTTCAGTTTATAAAGCAGATTGTTGCTGGTATCTTCAAATGGCCTTCTATCGACTTTGCTTCATTTTAATATATAGCAAAATGTAAATTCATCTATGCGTACTAAGCAGACAAGCAATATTTCACAAATAGCAGAAATTTGATATGAATATCTGTGTTTGCATACATTTAGTATGATAAACATAAGAGTCGGGCTACATTAGTAAATTATCTTTATTTGTCAGTTGTTTCAAAATCGTATACTATTTCAGTGTTGGATGGTAAACGTGTTCCCAGAATCTGGTATATAAAATTATATCTGTGAAGATAAATGTCTCTGGTAACTCAAAAAATATTTGACTTGACTGGTAGTACTTGAATGACAACCGAATACTATAATTTTGCAAAATACTAAATTATTAATACGTATTATGCTGGACAGCAATAACAATTTAAACAATGTTAACTTGATTTGAATAACTATGTTCCCATACATATTATGATAAACCTAAGAGTCAAGTTTCAACAGGAAATCATTTTTTTTAATTTATTCTTTTATTTTTAAATTATATAAGATTAGAATGTTGATGCAAAACTTGATACATGATCTGTGTTAAAAAGAAACTTTATCCCTGACAGAGAACTCAACTGTCGCTGATAATTCAAAACTGTCCGACTCCATTGGCATTATTTGTAATTTCACTGGATGATCGGCATTCTTATTAATATTTTCTGATAAACATTAGAGTCAAGTTCTGTCGGGAAATCTAGAAAAATGCCTAGACATTTGATGCTTTGGGAGATAAAAGAGCACCACACATTCTTTATTGATGCATATTTGAATCTGATGGGTTAATGTGGAACGAAGTGGATCGATGAGCATTGACTAGCAAATATCTACTTGCCATTTTGACGTGAAATGCATGTTTGTTTTTTTTTTTGTTTGTTTTGTTTTGTTTTTGTTTTTGTTTTTTTTTTTCTATTTTGACTTAGTCTATCTAAGTCCCACATCATTTTAAGACTAATACGGGTTCGATGGACTAGCAACAGCTAATCTATGAACCAACATGATAAGGTTTCCACTACTTTAAGCCCGATAGGAATAACAGACTTGTAATTAATGCACAAAAATCTCTGATTATAACTTGTATGACATCTACAGTAGCTATCAGCATTATACATTTACACTGCATGTGTTTGATTGTACCCTTACACAGACAAGACAACAACACGCTTGCTCAGTAGCAAAACAATGATGGTAAGGTGTTTTTCGAACATGCAATTTTTCTTGGAATTGATACTTTCTATCAACTGAATTGATGTATGTAAGTAAGGAATAATCATTATGTTGTTTATAACAATTATTATTTCAATCCATCATTCCTTGTTCTCCATCATTATCATGCAGAATCACAACAATCTGGTAATGCATTTTCCCACGTTCTGATATAGTATAGAGATCATTCATTTCTTACGCCCTTGACCAACTTTCCTCCTTCAATCCCAATTTGTATCACCTCCATTTTGTCGGTTACTCGTGCCTATGTTGAAAAATTACACTAGAAACATTGATGATTGAATTAAAATGCAGACTTTTCCGTGTTTCCTTTTGGAAAAGGTTTAGTTATATGTGAATAATTGCTGTAAGTTACAAATTCCATACCAGTCAGAGGGTCATTGTCGCAAGCCACGTGCGGTAATCAGCTTTGCTCCTTTATCACCCTTGTTTTTAATGAGTATGCATAAACAATACTACGTTATGAACAATCCAATGTTACTGACTGGCCTGACGTGGAGACCTCAGATCGGCCAGGCAATCGAAATCTTGTATGTAAATCATATATAGATTCCCTCAAAAGAAATCAGATCTAATCATTGAACATCCATAAAGAAATGCAGATATTTCATGTTTACGTATGAATCTTTGCCCTTACACGCAGATGGTCCTTTTATACAGTCCTTATGTAATGGTTGCTATAAAGATTCTGTTCTGTTTATTTTTTCTATTGACGCTACTATTTGTATCGATCATTGCATAATGAAAAGCTAAATTCACATTTCACTAAGTTTATTAGTATGGCAGACTATGTTCAGATTCAGTTTTAACTAAAATATTTATTTAGGTGTAGCTGGTAATTCCGTATTGTTACGGCTCTATGGCCTTAATATAAGTAGCAGAAAATAGTGAAAACCAATCAGTTTTGCAAAATTCAACAAATAATTTATTTCCCTATAATACAAAGTGAAAATTTAATAAATAACTTATAGTATTGTGAATTAAATCCCAAACAGTCCTAAAGGTTCTATCACAAGTTCAAATGTATAAGGTTTGAAATGAATTCCAGTGGTGTTCCTAATAAATTTCAATATTGATTGTGCTGATGTACATGAAGTATTGAATGTTTTAATGTGCCAATTGTACGAAATATGGCGATGTATTAACAGTATTTTTACCTCCACTAATAATGATTTAAATATTTAATCTATAATCATACAGACATATTACCTATGTATTATGTTGTTTCAAAATAAATGTCACTAGTCAGGTAGACCATTAACTTGATTTTGGACTAAGGTCAATTACAAAATATAGATATACATAACATGTAATCATGGAGCAAAGACAACAAATAAAAATTAAGTATGCATAGCAATAATTTGATCAAAACTAGGCTATATTTAGAAAAAGTACAATTTGAATAAAACCGATGAAACGAAATGTTAAATGATCCTATGCTCTTATATTACGTAACTTAGACAAACTGGATTCGTAACATTAAACGTCATACTTGATAAACTTCTCTTCTGAAGTTACACCACGCTTTTAAGTTTACACCTACATTATTTCCCTCGACCTTGCAATACGTAAGTACGTGTTCTGAAACGTTCATAATGATTTCTGAATACATTTTCAACACTATCTGGAACATTACAATAGGAACTTATGATGTCGAAAAATATAACTGCACGTTTATTTTCAAAAGGTATTTGATACTTGAAAATAGTTCATATCTTCGAGGTGCTGATTTTGTAGTCATTATTGTAGCTTCTGGGAAAATATTAGTTAAGGAAAATCACTCATTTTAGAATTTAAGTTCCATTTCATCATTAACATTATAGTTAAAAGTTTAAAAACAAAACTCAGGATATATTTAAAATTATTATGGGGAGGGTGCACTTGCACGTTTTCCAAACATTTCTTAACTTGAAATGCGTAGTTTTTCATTTTCTATCTTAACACGGACAATGGCCATGAAAGCCAAACAGTCGCGCTATCAAACAAAATTGCTGATTTGTATCCAAGTCCCGGAGAATTTTTTTATATTTGGGGATACCTAACAGCCTAGGCTGTTGTAATGTGAAAAGTGAACGTCAAATTGATTATGTAACATCGACATCAGTAACAGAAACGTGGCACACATAATCTTTGAAGCGTAGCTGTGTCCAGTGACATCTGATCCTTCTAGTATGTCGTTTTGCACGCTAGAGGTTCATGTGGAGTTCCACGTGAATCGTTGTAAGTGATGTGGACTGCACACATTAGCTGAAAAACCTGACATAGAACAGCTTATGATTATTCGCGTGCCAATACTTTCAAATAACTAATTGTAAATCACAGCTCCGACTGCTAGATTTCCTTATATATTAAAGAATTATTGCAATACATAATGGCAAAAAATCAAATCGACTCTCAAATTATTTTGAAGGAAATTATGGAGGTCTGTGAAAACTGTATTAATCTACCAAACGTCTGAATATAAAAAGTGTAGCAGAAAAATTTAAATCGCTGTTCTGTTTGTATGCATCATACAGATTTATAAGGAAGCTCAAAAGATGTTATATGTGTTTTCAGAAACAAGTGGAACACTGATAAATTGATTAACCTAGGAATGATCTTAGAACTGGAACGAAACAAACCAGGCCTATGAGCAGCACAAGATACAAATTTATGTAATATTGTGCAATAAAAAATGAAGTCTTTGACGTTGATTAAATTACCCTCTTCGTCCGATGAGTCTTAAGCAACATCTGAAACGAGTGAATTGTCTGATAATTTTAGCGAAAGTCCTAGCTGTAATGGCGAAGATATCCAAGAACACACCAACTAAACAAACGTTTTTGGTGTATTAATATAAGAATGGATTCAAAACTCACCAGTCTTTAACATGTCTATGAAATGTGGTAAAACCAACAAAAGAGGAGCGATGCAAGCACCGGATGCAAGTTGTACAAGCTATTACTAAGAGCAACGAAGAAAAACTATTGAGGAAATTTACGAACGCTCCAAGACATTTGATGTTATTGCATACAAACTTACAAAATCTGGTCGTACTTGAGTTGGTGTAATACTCAGTGATGGGTCATTAGAGTTATTTTAGGCTGATACTAAGTTGGAATTTATCTTATCCACGATTGCAGATGAATTTATATCTACGTTTGAAACTTGCATGTTGATTCAAAACCAGTCAAAACCAAACAAGCCTTTTTAATTGAGAAAGCCTGATTTAAAATTTCGAGTAACCATAATGTCGCGTAATGGACTCTATAAAGTTCTCTATTAGCCTAGCCTCAATATCAGTGTGTCATTTAATGCGGAGGAGGAGATAAAACTGCAGCGAGTGGTATCCATACTCATTCTTGAAGACAAACTGGAGACAGTTGTGAGTCCAGCGATGTGGATTTTTCAACTGAATAAACCTTTACATATATATAAAGATCAATAGCAAATGCAAAGCTGTATCCCTTGGAAAATATTAACTCGGCGGCAGAATATGCTACTATGAAAACTGTAAAATACATTTGCTAGTGTTACGTACTGGACCCGGTGCTCGACCATGTGTTAAATGCGGCATCGGAGTTAAATCACGTAATCTACATTGCCGGTCAAATGGATCTGTTCGCGAATATTATCGTGCGAGACATGAGAGACTGGCAATAACACCCAAAACTGATACGAAAAGAAACAAAACAGATATAGAAATAAACGAAATAATAGTTAGGATTGAGCAAATGCAGTTTCTGAACCTGGAAATATACAAAAGTTGAAATACGTTATTGACGGACGTCCTAATTGGAGAAAGATTCCCCCCTATGTAAGCATGATCACTGTGCTTCAGATAAAAGACATCGCACAACAGCATGAAATGCAAATTCCAAGTCGTAAGCGAAAAGCTGACATAATTAAATTTTTGAGACTTTTAGTTGCACTGGATCAGTTTGCTCCGCCACTGGTTGCCAATGCAACAGCAACTGTACACCAACTGAAACAATTTGTACGTGACCATACTATACGAATACCAAGAGGTGCAAGAAAAGCTGACATATTTGCAATAGAAGCTTTTGAATAAAACCGTTATCGGGATGAACAAAAGCGTCTTCTGGATGAAAAAAAGTATTGCATTTGCTACTGCTGCTGAAGCTGCTGAGCACATCGATCACAAATACCTGAATTTAAATTTCATACGTGTAGTGGTGAATTAGAAAATTATGGGCAATTATACCACCCACATACAAACCAGGCACAGACGCTCGACAACTGTTAACAAATATGATTTCTGAATTACTTCAGCATTACAACACTTTGGCCACTCTGGAGTTAAAAACATTGTTGTCTTTAATGCTTATCTGGTTATGCCACTTAACAAAAAGGATGGATTTAAAACTGCTCCAAGGTGGGTTCACAGCGGTACTCGAACAATCCTGAACCGTAGCGACACAAGGACCATCAATGACGAAACTGACAAAGGCATTGAAAAGATTCTCGATTGCGGTGTTTCTTAAATAAGTTGACGTTCCTGCAAAATGGATTCGACAAAAGCTCTAATCACCCGCAGTCGTGATTATGACCGGTGATAACATTCGTGAGTTTTCTACAGGCATTTATTGCTAGATCTGTGATAGTACATTTGAGACCGGCTCCAAAGTTCGTGATCACTGTCACAGCAGTGTCTCGTACAGAGGAGCCGCACACAATGTATTAATCTGCAATGACAAATTTACCCCCAAAAACAAAATCCCTTTAGTGTTTCATAACTTGCGTGGGTATGACTTGATGATGCGGCGCTAGCCACGGCGTCAAAATTACTAATAAACTTGATCCCCCAAAACATGTGAAAATACATGACGTTAATGCTGGGTCAACTGCAGTTCATTGATTCGTTACTGTTTCTGAATTCGTCCTTGGACAAGTTAGTCAGCAATCAAACGGCTGAGAACTTCGTAATCACTCGCGGGTATTGTCCGACCAATACGGACATGCTGACGAGAAAAGATGTGTATCCATACGAGTACATGAGTCATTGTGACAAATTTGCTGAAACTTAGTTGCCACCGATTGAAGCGTTTTATCCATCGCTGTCGCATGAAGGTATTTCAGAAAAAGATTACGCGAACGCAAAGTTTGGTTAGCATGCAAAAGAACCCATAGGTAACTACCACGATCCGTATTTGTGCACAGCGTATATGCTCGCTGATGTGTTTGACACTGTCATGCATGTGTTCAAGCTCGATCCTGTACACTATTTTTGACTTGGGATGCGTTGTTGTCCAAATCCAAAATAGACTTGTAATTATAATCGCTCACCGATATTGACCAACATCTATTTATTGAGTGATCACTTCGTGGCGGAATTGCTATGATGAGTCAATGGTACGCTTGCACAAACAATCCAAACCTGGACGGGTGTGACCCCGCTGACACTAACAGTTACATCATGTCTGTTGATAAAAATAACCTATATGGTTAGGTTGGGCAATGATGCAACCGTAGCCGGTTGGTGGGTTTCAGTAGATTGATCCTGGACAGATTGACATACAAAAACATATAAACGATTACAACATCAACAGCGACCACTGATACGTCTTTGAAGTTGATCTAGAATACCTTGAAGATTTACATGATTACACAACGATTATCTGTTACCAACAGAAGCTTTGTCGGTGGCTGGTACGTGATTGTCCCCGTATCAGTGCACAATCGTTGATGAATCCGGACTTAAATTTACTGAAATCACCAAACTAGTACTAAGTCTTAGGACGAAAAACAATTATGTACTGCACGTGCGAAATCTGCAGTTGTACGATTGTATATGAGAACAGCCAATATCCACTGAGTGCTTGAATATCGCAAGAACATTTAGATACCACCGTATATACAAATGGATATCGATCTGCACACAGCGGCCACAGATGAATTTGAGAAAGATTTTAAATTTATGAACAATGATATGTTCGGAAAAACTATGGAAAACCTTCGGAAACTAATCCGAGTAGATATTACCATGATAATGAACCAGTCAAACTTCGAAGGATCATCGCTGACCCAGTCTATTAAACCAGAGGCATCTTTGATGCTGAAATTGTTGTCCTTCACAGTAAAAATTATCGAACCTAAAACTGATAAAACCTATCTTGTTGGTTCATCCGTATTGGACTTATCAAAGCTGATAATGTACAAGTTCAAACCACTTTACCAGGATCGGGTCAAGATGATTTTCACCGACACTGAATCGCTCCTGGTGTGTATCACAACCAATAACGTGTACGTGGACATGGCTAGACTACGTTTAGCAAGGAATTTGATACCAGCGATCCGAAAGAACAGCTATTGTTTAGTAAGACCAATTAAAACGTTGTTGTTAAGTTCAAGGATGATTGCTAGGGTAAACCAATCGAAGAGTATGTGGGATTGCGACTTAAAATGTATTTGATTGTTGTTTCCTCCGGTGGTGCTGAAAGCTCTAAAACATTAAAAAGACCAAAGGTTGTTCAACGCGTAATTGTGCAAAAGGTGGATCGCAGACACATGTATGTGAACTGTCTTCGAATCTGACGCAAATTCGTACACACGGCAAATAGATACGGCGTCAGAAACAGCGCATGGATGTTTAGCGAAGCATTAAAGTGAGTTTATCACTGCTTGAAACCAATACATGGATAGTTCCTGATGAAATCACTACCGACGCGTTTGGACTTTATGCAGCTGTAAATCAACTTACCGCTGATACGTCAACGTGATTGATGTCCAAGGACATCCACTAGGAGGATCAAAACAAATGTTGGTTGCAGTTCTGTATTCGCTGAAACAATTTACAGTTCTTGCACAAATGCTCGGCTGGGAGGGTTTGGTCTACTCAGTACCGGTTCCAAGCAGTAAAGTGTTCGTTGTCAGTCCGTTCCGAAAGCGTAAATACATCGACGGACCATACCGGGGCAGTAGCACGAGGTTGTCCACCTTCTAACTCTCCCGGTGATATACATATACAGGACACATTTGTTTCCGAGTGGTTGTAACGGTGCCGTCTGTGAAATCCTTTTCTGAGTAAACGTGACAGTCTTTTTTTAATCGTATTATCTGGTTTTCCACCAAATGTTCTAGTAATTTCATTATTCAATGCTGTTATGATTAATGGAAGACGTATTACCCATTTGTGTGATCGCTCTGCGATCTAAGACCCCTCTGAGATCTGAATGCCAACACTTTAGGGCCTACTTTCCTGCATCCGAAACCTCATTAATAATTCCTGGGCGTACTGACGACCAAATAACCATTCCGCAAGTTTGCGATCAAATCGATCCACAATAGCTTGGATACGATGTATATTAACAAGTCCAACACAAACTCGCATAGTGTTATGTTATCAACGCAGCAACAGATCGGAGAAATTATTTACCAGGATCGACTTGTAATAATTGTGGGCATGTTAATGGTCCTCTTGCATAAATGCATTCGAGTGCATCTACGACACTTGCAGAATCTTTAAACGTCAACGTTTCAGCTTCTTTGTATCTGTTAGCAACATCGACTATGGTTAACTGATACTTATAAGTGTACAAATGACCTTGTCGATCACGTATACGATCATGAGGAAGAAATAAGAGGTCAGCCTGATGAACCTCGTTAGGTGTTTGGACATCAAATCAAGGATGTCAGGGTTTTCTTGTACTAGAAGGTATTTGCCCCACTGCTTATTTGGCCAACCATGTTCGAACAACACAATGAGTGACCATTGCCGCGCTTGCTAACTTTTCCACAGCTACTTCACCTCTGCAATATCCCCTCAGACTGTAGAATATTTTTGGTAATATTTGGCACTTTGTATACATTGTTTGTTTGTATTAATATTACTTTTCAGGAGTTTCTTTGCCGAGTGTAATCTTGGCTTTCATACCTTCCTTAACGATCCATCTTGCGATTCGTTCTCCAGCACCTGGTCCAGAGAAAATATTAAAGTCATGGATGAAATCCGCATCGGGGCGTTGACGTGTACAGATATCGTTTGATGCATTATAAGCAAGGTCATGTCGGTAACACGAAGCATAAACACAAATTACTGATTTCACCAGTCTTTTGTTGATTGCTAGAATCGAGTCGTATATCCAGCTGTGTATCAAGCCCACAGTAACTGTATGCAGGAATGTGTTTTCAACGAGAATTTACTCCATGGTATTCCTGATAATTGTATTAATACAGCCGCAATATCTCCGCCGACCTATTTAAAACCAGACTATGTGTCCACGGCTTATCCCGGTAGACTTGAAAGGTCTCGTCCCTAAGAACAAAAACTTCTTTGCTCCACATCGAACACAAGTTCTAGTAATCGCTACTAGCCCATTACGTGTTTAAACTCGAGTTGGGCTAGCAGTACGTATTTTTGCGCGACATCGCACACAATATGAAGACATCATTGCACTATTCAATGGCATCACGAAAAAGAAAACGATCTGAAGATGTTAAAGTTCTGAAAACCTCTGGGTTGAGAAAAATCAAAGGTTTTACCTTCATTGACTTCTCTGCACAACCAACACCTAATCCATCCAATCATGGTGATAAATTTCAAAACCCAGTTCGTGCACTGATTGTTGACTCTGCTGGATTAGGAAAAATTCAACGGTTGCTGAATATGATTTTACAATGTCTGAAGTGCGATGGGATTGTAGTTGATTGCGCCAAACTTGTTATGATGTTCTCAAAGATTTTCAAAAAGCGTTGAGTGGCAACACCACCACTGTTGATTTTTTTAACCATCGATGAAACACCTACTATTGACGATTTGAACGTAAATTGATATAATCTTGTTGTGTACGACGTAACAGTGCTCGAGCACCAGTCATTCCCACGCAAATATTTTCACGAGATCGGCATACGATGTAATCTATTTGACTCAACCATACTCACATGTGCCTAAAGTAATCCGTGACAACTGTTACATGTTTAGGAAATTTGTGGTGTTGAAACACTTGGTCTTGGAAATGTACATAGGACCAGGTGTGTCGAGGACCATTCATAGGATGAATTTCGTGACATGTTTGCGCGGAACACAAATGACCCATATGGTTTTCTCAATATTGACTTGACCGGAATTTGCAGACACCGATTATCCTGCCAATACTACAGTTGGACTTGTCATAGCGTTGATCGACAGTGCACGTTATTCTGTCAAATGGAAGGAAATCGTATCAATTTTTACAACGTTGACGTAGCCACGGCGATTATTAGACTTGCTAGAAACAGCAATGATTGCATAAGATCAACTAGTCTAATTATGATATTTATCAAGGATACATCTGATAATGCGGATTCTAACAGTACTCAGTCAGGCGACCAAAACTACACACTAATCCAGCTAATAATGCAGTTATGTAGTCCTTGGCCCAAATGACACTTTTAACAATGGATTTCGCACAGCATCAAGAACAACTTTGTGGAGGCATATTACGATCTTCGCATGCAATTCCTCTCAGTCACATATTTGGGTTTTGCAGAGATGTACGGAAGGTTATTTTTGGAGCTAAAGACACAGTCAAATTTATCCGTAAGAACAACTCCAACGATGTAATTTGAATGTGGTGCAGCTGCTGATGATGGTAAAGTTGTATTAGAAACTTTCACATAGTGGGTGCCTGTGTTTTCTCCTTCACCGACTACATGTTCACGTTTATTATCGTTTATGCAGTCGGGAACAGCTTTATCGCTGTCATTTCTCGCACACAAACCAGACGCGCACCCAAGAAGTAATATTACGGGACAATTTACATTTTAAATAAATACTCAACATGGTATTACCGCAGCAAAGCACATGTTCGTGGCATTTCAAAATGTAAATCGAGATAATGACCAAACAAAGAGTAAGATGATTTTTAACAACTTATAAGTGACTGAAGTTTCCTTGCGGTTAAACGATCATCAGGAATCTCTGAAGAAATATTGTTTAACTTTGAAACCAATCATATTGCACGTGCATATCACAATCTGTGGTCGTATATGTACCGGCATCAACACATCGACCCTTGTTTGCAAATTTCCCAGCACGACTTCATGACATTGTACCCGATTTATTACTTTTCATTGAAACACCTCGAGTTTTGTTGTTGTTGTTGTTGTTGTTGTAGGGTTTAACGCCATTTTTCAGCACAAGATAGGCTATACATGGCGGCTAGTATAATTGGTGGAGGAAGAACCCGGAAAACCCCGGGAAGAACCACCGACCCACGAGAAGCTACTGGCAGGCTTTCTCACGTGCCCACGTTAGCCGAGCCTGAGACTCGAACCCACGCAGACAGAGGTGAGATGGCAGTGATCCGTAACGGTGAGCACTTTAGACCACTCTGCCACTCGGGGCCCCTCGAGTTTTGTAGACAATCCGTTGTCGACATCTATTTTCATGATCGTGTCGGCGACCCTGCTTGTGGTTATCGATGTTACCCCTTGATACTTTCTGACAAGACTCTTTTCTGGAGGGTGCTGGTCGTCGAATGAGGGTTCTCGATGGACCAGTGGAAAATACATAATTGGACGTGTTACATTGTTAAATAATAATATCCTACCACGAAGAGAATGTCGGCCTAAGTGAAAATCAACTGGAAAAAATAAAACTTGTTGGATTACGCTGAACCTTTCTTCAACAAAATTAAGCGGAAATGTCCCCCTGTATTTGACGCTAATAACTCGCTCAGCTTAATGCGGCCAAACAAAACAATTCCTCAGTAATATTACAATTATCCAAGTCAGATGTGATACAAATGCAAGCGACCGGTGGAATATTTCCATTCCTTGCAGCAATTCCAGTGTTGTTATCAGCAGTGGCTCCAGCGGTTGCAAAAATCGTGGCGTTAAAGGATGTTGGAACTGCATCCGGGATGGCACTAAAAAAGCGGTGAGAGGTCGCATAGCGGGTAGGGATATAATAAAAGTAAAAATGCCTTCCATTGCGAGGGATACGTCGCCGAATAACGTCGGCAAGAGGTCTTCGATTACCCGGTACAAACCTGGAGTAGATTACGCGATTGACCAATCTTAACATACTCGCGATGGCAAAATCAGTCAAGTATTTTCGTGGTGTCTTTATGCAAAATAAACTTGCATCGATGGTGCCACACAGCAGCAGATACTAACATCGTCAACAATTTTGCTCCACTTCTAGATGAATATCTGCTTCAAATTTGTGTTATCAATCCCTCATATGAACTGGCATGCAATTTTGTTAAGGGACAAGTAGAAATTGACCGTAAGAATCACCCTGATGTGCCACAACCAACTAGAGGCCACCTTGGAAATACTGCACATGCAGGCGAAACCGCCCTTGTGTTGACTGCACAACCAGGTGCGAAAACGTTCTGGGAAAGTTTCTACTTTGGTGAAACGGAATTCACCGTCGTATAAACCTTAGTTACGTTAACCAGTGAATATTTTACACCAACATAACCTTAACTGAGACAAAAAAGACCTCGACTGTTATTAATCGGGGACGCATTTGTTCGGGTCAAAGTTATTAGCCAAGGACGATCGTTAGATGTAAATGGTACATGCGTAATCGGTGTGTTTTTAAATGAAAAGGGTGCATGACCCACAGAACGCGCATTCATCGGAAATTTAAATACTCTCGAGGCTGATATGTTTTATAATTGTGAGACAGTTATGCCAGTTAAAATGATAACTGGTTATAAATGCGTGTGGGTATTGCACTTGGATGCGATGCGTCCGGACAAGGCCTGCCTGTCGTGCAGTTGTACTACGCGTCTGTCTTATTAATAGAAGAACTCTGATGGACCCTAAATGTTGCGGACGTGAAAAAATAATCGAAGCGGAACAACAGCTACGAGATGAACTCATCAAGAGAACCGCGATGATCATGAAATACAAGCGCGCGTGTCTGGTTGTAGATGCTATTTGTGGTCTTGCCGCAGCAACAACTGTTGGTCTCAGTGCAGCTGGAGTCGAAACCACGACAAGGATCGCAGGTGCACAAATTTAAATTATTGTCGGGGTTATGTCAATAGTAACCGGTGTCTCTGGTGATGCTAGCAAATTAAGTTTGTTAAGATTGCATTCACGAATAGGTGTATACTCAGAACTGCTTGCAACGGCATAAATTAGTCTCAACAGAATTCATCAACTGTATTCGGTGGCAATCGAGGATAAAATAATTAACTCAACCGAATTCGAGACGATACTGGTGGAAATGGAAACCGGCAACTGTGGGCACAAATAAGAATCCGCGTAGCAGATTTACGGACAATAAAAGTCGGGTAAAAACAATCTTTACTTCGTGGATTATTAATAATCCACTGGTTGCACATAGTATGTGGCTTGCTTGCCAAAATCGGAACCAATAATGGTTGACAGAGGCTGTGATGTATATCAGGAATCCAAAAGGCGAAAATGGGCAAAACAGACAACTTGACACTACTCGAATGGAAATTCGAACAGGAAACGTCAATCATGCGCAGATTAAATGAGTTCCTATCTTTTTATCTCTCTGTAGATGGCGATATAAACAATAATCAATGCTTTCTATCAAGTAAAATGTGATGAAAATGTTGGTGCATCTTATTTACGAGATATAAGTTATTTTGATATAATCAACTGTTATAAAGATGCCAGTCGAAATCTATGTAATTAATGGCAGCATTAACTGCATTAAACTCTCTACTATGATCGTTAATAACGGTAGAATGTTACGCTATATCTACTTCCTCTATAATGGCATGTACACCAATATTTTGATTAGAAATTAATAAAACAACAGGTGCGCGTCATTTCACGATGTGACTTTGAACCTGTGAATAATTTCGTCGTGTTTGACAGCACGGCGTCACCCATATAGTATACTCTTTTGGTAATATAACTTCTAGTTATAAAAATTAATAAATTAAAAATAAATTGAAGAAAATGTTATGTGCATAAAAGTTACACAATCAGTCTGTATAATTAATGTACTCTTTCTGTCGATTCCCTTTTGGACAATAATCAGTGCGAATAATCTATGTACCCTTTGTACCTAATGACAAATAAGCGTTAGGCTGTATCGGAATCTCAGGAAAACTGCTATCTGTACAAACATACATATAACTCCACAGGCAAATCACAAGTGTTTTGAATAAAGACGAGTATTTTAAAGGTCCCTGACCACCTATATTGTACAAACGTGTGATATTATTATAGTCATAAACAAAATGCATCTGTTATGTATGCACACCATTAAAATGTTTAATTAGACTTAAAAAATCCTCTACTTTAAATGAAAAATTTATTCGGAAGTCTCCGTAAACAATCCGTAGTTTCCGCGTGCCAAAAACGGATATGACGTACATTTATCCTTCTATTCAACCTAGCCATTCAAGTGTTTAATTTCCCCACGTAAATGTCTATGTGATATATCTTACGATCGTGCTTTTGAACAGCAAATATGGTGCACTGTGTTGCATATGGATGCAACCAAAAGAGTGATGATGGGAAAAAGGGTTCTTTCTTTCTCCGAAAGACCCTGTTTACCAGAAAAAAGTGGATTCAAGCTGTGTGATCGAATAGGGTGAGGGATGGGAAAGTTGTATCATTGATGCCGGATTATAGTCAATTTGGCCCAAAGTCAATTCGGCCCAAGACAATTCGGCCCAACCCGAAAGACAATTCAGCCCAACTTAACAATAGCTTGAACAAGTTCTTTTTCTTCAAACAACAAGTAGATACTATGTAAGATAAGTTTTGGGAATAGGTTTTAGGAAAAAAACTAAATTTAAACAAACTATCTTGATATTCTTTCAAAGAAAATAATCATACTTTGTAACGTACATATATATGAAAGAAAACACAAACTGACATATCTTGCTCGTTCTAATTAAAATATTTATATACATTTTTTATGCTAAAAAATATATGAATCTGCACAACGACATTCTCAAGTTAAGTCACCTGGTCAAATTATCAATACTGATTTATAAAACAATAATACTTAACAGATAATATTCTACAGAATACGTATACATTTTTCTAAGGGTAGTGTGCATGAGATATTATAATAAATATATTTAATTTTAGGCTTCAGATTGTAACACTGTTGCATATAATACACACTCGATTACACATGAGAGAGAGAGAGAGAATAATGTTGAGAATTTTGTCAGTGTTTAGTTGCTGCAATATAAAGCTCTTACCAGTTAATTTTATTGTTTGTTTTTATTTTTCAAGCTGCTTAGTGTGTGCGCGTGTAAATTAAAAGCTTGTCATTACCAGTCAATATCGTCAATCATATTTGCTACATTATTCCATACAAATAAGAAAGGAAATAATTTTGTGTTGAATTTGTGCCCCCACCCCCTGCACGGTACAAAAAATTGATAAACATACACTTATTTGAAAATAAAATGAAAGAAACTAACCTTTCATTGTTATCATTCATTCCTTCTTTTTTCATCATGCGAAATTTATTAAAGAAAAAAATATATCCACTAACTCCGTATACGTAGCGGATGCTGGATTGCGTATGCATCCTTACTGTAGTGTGTACCGCTTATGTCAAATAACAAAATCGCAAAAGAGACGACAAAAATATCACCCGATTGCATGAAGGCACCTTCCATTCACGCATGATAAGTTACAAGGTGCAAACTGACCAAGATTGTATTGTATCCAGGTTAACTATACGACGATATCTCGCAAATAAAAATCATTATTTTAAAATACATTCACTGTGAGTGCAAATGATAATCTTTTCACTAGCATGGGTTACAAAAGTATTATTAAAGCAAGTTATTGTTGTGTATACTATTTGCCCTGCAAACGTCAATTATGATTACATATGGCAAAGAAATAGAAGCCTGGTTGATGAATAAACACAACCGGCAGTGAGCAATAAACTCCTTGCTTAAACTTACCGACAGGATATCAAATACAAAGGTTATTTTATTACAAAGTAAACCAACCCCGGAAACTGACTTTGGTATCTTTTAAGTGTGCCGATTTTTTCTTATGAAGTCGGCCGACATAAGAAAGCCAAGTCTGGTTCCTTTGGATTCTTTTAAGTGTGCTGATTTCTTTTTTTTCCTTTTTTTATAAAGTCGGCCGACATAGGGAAGCTAGCATTGGTTCCTTTTTACCTGTATTAACGGGAATTTTCAAAATAAATTGAAACAATGGAACAGTTTTGAAAATGACACAATCTAGTGCATCGTGCACGCATATCGGTATAAGGTTCAACAGTAAATTAGTTTTCAGTAGTTTCATCTAAATGTTCCCTATCCATAGTTTATAGTGTATTATTTCTCGACAACAAGAAGCATGTACTTCGTCCTGTGGGGATAAATGTACGTCATTTCCGGTTGGCGTCCTCTTTAGGTGGGAAATGGTAGCTAAGGGGAAGTAACAGCTTTGTATACTTCTATTTCGAGTAATTAAATTATTATTTCTTTTTTTTACACTTGATAATTTTTTGTTCCTTTTGTGCGAGTATAACTACTTTTAATCATGTAATGCAAATCTGATGTAAAAAGAAAAATGTTGGAGTATGGCCGGTGATCTTTAAAAAAGAACTATTAGGAGAGTTTTTAATTGTCGATACTTGAAAAGCGATTGCGAACGAGACGAAAAAAAAATCATTTTGTATGTACATTTTAAAGGGGGATTTTGTGTATTGTCACATGATACGTGTTTCAGTTGTAGATGGGTGTTTCTTATGTTGACAAATATTGTACGAGTTAGCTCCGTGGTAAGTTTTCCGGAATCCCTACTGTAACGCTGCTGGTTTGAATCCTGCCATCGGATCAGCCTGTGTCGTCTACACTGGTGTGTCCCTGGGAACCCTAGTTGCCATAGCATTGAATAATCTACTTGTGTTGATTTGCCGTAAAGCACCAAACAGAACCAAGCTGGGTCCGATTTTCGTTCAGAATGATCGAATGTCCTAGAGAGGAATAAATTCCAGTAATATAGTGAGTTCAAAATATCAGTTTACCAGCAATAAATAGAAATAAGCATCACTCTTGAAGATGGGAATGTCGTTGTAATACATGCTCTGAATGGCCCCATCGTAAGTGTGTTTTATACTGTTGATCGATTTCCACACATGTTTATTTCAGCGAAGTCCCAAAAATATTCATTACCCATTGGGATATAATTGACAAGATCTGAGACCCAAACTAACACCGATATTGTGCACGAATACTAAAAACGGGTCATACACATTCAGTGATAACTTTTAAAATTAAAAGTGTTATAAAAATAAATAAATGCTTGCAACATTTAATTACGTGACAGTAATCTTCTGCCATGCAATTTTTAGGATTCTATTGAAAGTAGTTTTGCTCCCTCAATACCATACAGCTGCTTGATTTGGAGAGGCACGATATGTATGCTAAGACTATGACTTTCAAACTTTGTCAAAGAAAATGTACGAATTTAAATACCGTATTAGCTGTGTTATTACGTTGAACTAAAATGTGCGAAATGCATAGATTACATAAATAACAATTGCGAATGTAACAGTCAGGACCGATTCAACTTAATGTTTCATCTGAAAGGCACCACCCATAATTTTGGATTTTGTAAAATTATTGACATCTGTATCAGTTTGGTTGTAATAAGGTCTGCCAAATATATACAATAATAATTATGATGCTATTGGAAACCTACTGAAGAAGTTAACAATACATCTTTCAATTGTATTTATTTCAATAACGTCCTGCAAGATAATCGGGCACTGCCTCCTTATGGTTAATATTCAGCTGTTCCATTCTTATCCTAAGAGAGAAAGACAATGCTTCTATGCGTTGTTATGAGTGGACAAGTCCACCAGGAAGGGACGTTTCTAGCAGGGTATTTCATAGATGTTCGCTGTGATGTAAATGCTGATTGTGAAATGGAATTCATTGATATACTTTAGATGATTATCTAAGATTTCAAATGGAATATAGACAACGAAGTAAATGTATTAAATGCATGAATATGAAATTAAGTTCATATGCAGCAGAAGGTTATCCGATATATTACATTTTAATAGCTTTACAGTATGAAATCGTTTTCACCTTTCTTTATGTGAAGCATGTTAGAGAGTTACGATTTTGTTGCTTCCTTAGTAAGAAACTAGGCCCAAAGTTATGGTAACTCCCCACCCTCTCTCTCTCTCTCTCTCTCTCTCTCTCTCTCTCTCTCTCTCTCTCTCTCATGATGTATATATGTTTACCTTGAAATTATTCCTATGACAAGAGACTCAGAGAAACATTCTTCTTGATATGCTCGTGTTTTTCCTATTCGCACAAGTGTTTGCTAACGAAAGAAACACATTCTGATACTTGTTAAATTATTTGTCAACCAAGATAGAATCAAAAAAAGAAAACGCATTAGGGAAAATCGTTGACCGTGAAACTGGGCTAATAAATAAACGTTAGACGGTTATGTAAATACCGTACATCTAATTTTAATAACTTTTCCAACTTGAAATCGTTTTCATCTTTATTTGTAACAAAAGTCAGCATACTGGGTACTGTTATATTCAGGATTCTGGCCTGATGTAGGTATTTCATTTAGTACATCATCAAACGCCTCTTTAAAAATGCTTATATCAAACTGATGCGTTCACTATGCTGTAAATGCTGACTACTGTACCTCTGCGTTTTAAATCCAGTGGCAATATTAGCAGAAGCGGACCGCCATCTTCGCTAGCCAGGATCGTCCATCTGCATTGACCATGTGCATGTGTAGCAGCCAAAACAGTATCTGCCGCATCGCTATCTGATTGGATGCAGCTCAAAGAAACTGATCCAATCAGATTAATAGTTACAATAATCCAGGAAGAAAATATATGGGAATAATTCAGCAGCCTCTATAGACAACGACAAATGCCCCGAAAAATTTAATCCAATTTAAACCTGTCAAAAACGTGTTTCTTTCACGTCAAGGCTTGTGGACATCATGGAAATCACCATCTAGAAAACACTGTTTTGGCTACGTCATGTACCAAGGTCGAAATGGAACGAAACTGAATGATGATCTCTGACCGTCATGTTGGTACGAAATGTATAGTTTTTGCTTCGTTTTTATTCTGTCGGTCGAAGATCATCGTTACACTGATACGAATGGGATCCAGTCAATGAATCAAAATTATACGGTTTCTACAATTGTGAACTCGATAGAAACAGCACAGTTTTATTTTTTAAAAGATAAACTAAAACTGAACTCTCTGATCGCAACTCGTAAGGCCTATACTGGAGTCGTTAACGTTGATATATTTACTTTCAATGTACATGCTGGTACTATTATACAGGCAAGAAACCACGCTTGCTCATTCGCAACATGATCATGGTAAAGTTTTGACAAAATGTGCAGTTTTCATTAGAATCCGATATTTTCTTTTAATCGAGATATTATCTGTAAATAAGGCGTTCAAGCAAATCACTGACTGTGAAATGGAGCTGGATGCATTAGATGATAATGCAAGATTTCAACCAGAACATTGTCAAAGAAGGAAAAGAATTTTTTTTTTTTTTAAAAATCGTTGAATATGAAATTGAGCTCATATGCAGCAGAAGGGTATCAATTACATTACATATGAATAGCTTTCACGGTTTTACATCGTTTTCATCTTTATATTGGGGCCCCGAGTGGCCGAGTGGTCTAAAGCGCTCTCCATTACGGATCACTGCCATCTCACCTCTGTCTGCGTGGGTTCGAGTCTCGGATTCGGCCAATGTGGATATGTGAGAGAGCTTGCCAGTAGCTTCTCGTGGGTCGGTGGTTCTTTCCGGGGTTTTCCCGGGTTCTCCCTCCACCATTAATACTGGCCGCCATGTATAGCCTATCTTGTGCTGAAAAATGGCGTTAAACCCTATAACAACAACAACAACAATTCATCTTTATTAATGTGAAACATAACTGAGAGTTATGATTTTGTCGCTCTCTTGATAATAGGTAAGAATCTAATCCCAAAATCGGTAATTCTCTCTCTCTCTCTCTCTCTCTCTCTCTCTCTCTCACACACACACACACACACACGCACACACACACACACACACATGCAACATCTATGTTTACCTTCAATATGCTTAATTTGGGATGAGTGTAAATATGAAGAATATAAAACTTTTCCTATTACAAGTGACTCAGAGAAACACCCCTCTTAATAAGGTTGTAATTGTTCCTATTCGGATTAGTGTTTACAAAAGCATACGGTATATATAGCTAACTGTAAAACTGGGCTCATCAATATACATTAGACGGTTATGTAAATACCGAGCATTTATTTTAATAACTTTTACTATCTGGATTTTTTTTCATCTTTATTTATTCATGACATGTTCAAAGTCAGATTCGTAGTATTTTTAAAGTCAAGCACATAATTGATGGCGTCAAGATCTGATTCGCAGCATTTTTAGGTGGCCCGAAAGTGTGACTTCAAGATCTGACTCATAGCAGAGTCCTTCAAAAATATCGCGAATCAGATCTTGAAGGCATAAATTCGGGGCATGACTTTAAAAATGTATTGAATCAGATCTTAATGTTCTAAATTCGAGGACTGACTTCAAAGTCAAAATTGAACAATAAATACAAGCATAACCCATTATGTTTAAATCAACATTGTTATTCTTGGGTTTAACGCCTTTTTTTTAGCTTATTCAGACTTTGAGTTGACTAGCAGCGAAACTCGAAGATAGTATGAGTAAACACATTGATGGCAAATTAGAGGCACTTATTGCATTGTTCAAGAAAGTATTGTCTAATTATCAACTAGTACAATAAACGTTGCCACAAAGGTATAAAAAGGAGCAGTGCATCGTGACGCAGATGCAATGGTCGCATGCGTCAAGTAAAGCGGCGTGCGCTAATGCACAGCCGCAGGGTGGCATGCATCTGGGGCGCGTGCGATGTCCCATAACATCTTGGCGCCAGTAGTACACAACATGTTAAGATCGTGCAAGATAGTAAAATGGAAGGCACATATTTCTGTTGTGAGAAAACTATGTTGTAACACTTTTCCCTTGTCTACTACACCAAAACTTTACTCAAGCACAACCGTTGAGTCCATTGAACGTACATGTAACTTGCTCCATGGTGCTAATGCAATAAGTAGTATCCAAGATGAAAGTCCTGAGCCATGTTTGCGAGTGCATGTGTTTACCACAGATAAGTTTCCAAATCAGACGAAATCATGTCATATCAAACCATCAACATTTGATGGAACTGGCTGGATTCTAAGTCCCATTTCGAGGCATGTGCCCACCTTTATAATTTGAGTACCGAGCCAAAAGGCGTGTATCTCGCCGTCTCCCTTCGCCGACAAACTCGAAACGTCCTCAGAAAAATGAAGGATGGTGCTGGTGAGAGTATCTTTCAGGCCACTTGAGGAACGATTTTCACCGCCCACTCAAACGGAATTGTATAGAGCCAGACACAGAACTAGCGAAATACTTCCCGAATTTAGACAAAGTATCAGGAGGCTTGTTCACTTAGCCTATCCAATATCAACAGGTGATTTGACTAAAGTTTTGGCCAAAAAAAGTTATTGACGCACTGGTAGATTCGGATATGCGACTTCGCGTTCAACACTGTAAATGGTCCTGCCCACTTTGACTCCAGCTTCTCTTATTTTCGAGTATTTTTTCTCGTTTTGTTAAGCAGAACAAGGTCTCCTACTTTTAACAAATGTTTGCCAACTACGGAGTCATGGTATTTCTTTTGGATAGTTTAACTATTTAATGTTTGTTGAAGCTTCTTCTCTCGTGCACAACAGTTCCTCCATTAGTATGTAATGCCAGCTAACCAAAAGTGTGGTGCATTGCACATCGGCCGAAAATGGTGGGGCAATTGACCTAAAAAGGATACTTTGGAAGTTTAACATCGAAAGTATGACTATGTACCAGAGGGAAGCCATTACATGTTTATTTGAGTGAAAGGTATTTGTGTAAAGAACAGACGGCACTGGCTAATTGCTTATTTATCAGTCTTAGTGTGCTCCCTTTGTCTCAGTCATGTAGGAATAGTGTTCAAATTTGAACAACTTAATTTTGATTGGATGCGGTAGCTTGCTGCCGCATCCAATGAAATTCACAGACCTGAAGCACGTAAATATCTGCTCGATACGCCAAGATGTAGATAGGGTTATCACATCGGAACCTTGGCTAGTGAAGATGACTAAGCTAATAAGCCAGCATGACTTTCGTCTCCTTTAGTTGCCTTTTATGATATGAGGATAGGTACACTAAGCCTATTTTACATACCCTAGTGTGCAGGGGGTATGGGACGTAAAGGATGGTATGGGTTAAATTACCATACAGAACTTCTTCATTGTCAAATTATCCATGGCAGCGAAAGTATATTGACCATATATTGAGACCACTTTATAAGAAGCACATTATACACATAATTTCATTACTATATAATTAAATGGCAACAAATACCTTACCTGCTGTGAAAATGGCATTATAACAAGTGACCTTATAGTTCGGGATTGCTTTATATCAATGTCTTAAGTGTCCGTGAAGTATCTACAGTGCTTTCAAATTTATACTGCAGACAATTATGTTCTACAAGTTGGTGTCTTGTATTTTTCCTTGCTGTGTGAATTTGATACTGAAGCAGGGGAGCCATTGTGGTACATGAAAGCACAACGTAGTCTTAGAGCCGCGGACAGGATTTGTGGGTCCTAGGAAAAATTCTCCAATCGGCCCCTATGAATTACAAATTATGACTGCGGTGGGCCCCCTGACCGTTGTGGGCCCCCGGAGTGTTGTTTTAGTTGTCCTACCCTGTCCATGGCTCTGCAGCCTAATCATTATGAGATTCTGGACATAGACATAGGTCACTAAATGACATTTTCTCTTGCCATGACACTGACATACAGATTTTTACTTGACTGACTGATCTTATTATTTTATACATGGGAACAGTTTTATCACAATCTCTTTAAGTGACGGAAACTTAAGTGCTGCGTTAGAAAATGTTTACATCTGGATGGATTGATTGACAAAACAGTGCAAAAACATAAAATACTGAAAGATACAAATTAGCTAAAATTTTTTGCTTTGGGGTTGTTGTGGGGGTTTTTTTTGGGGGGGGCGGCCTGAGCACAGTTGGCTGTGTTATGATTTGTGTATACCTATATTTTTGCAACGTTTGGTATGACAATACCTATATTGTGGCGGATCGAACAGCTATATCGGTGCTTTGTCCTAGCGACATCTATTGGATTTCATGTGTTGCTTCCCTTAGTATGTAATTCCAGCTAACCAATAGCGTGGTGCATTGTACGTCGGCCGAAAATAGTGGTGGCCATTGACCTAAACAGGATACTTTGGAAGTTTAACATCGAAAGTATGACTATGTACCAGAGGGAAGCCACCACAGGTCTGTTCGGGTGAAAGGTACTTGTGCAAACACTGACCGGCACTGCTTATTTATCAGTCCATTCAAGTTGTGTACACCCCTTGTCTCAATCACGTAGGAACAGACTTCAGATTTGAACAACTTAATTTTGATTGGATGCGGTGGAATGCCGCCGCATCCAATCAAATTCAAAGACCCGAAGCACAGAAATATCTACAAGATATGCCAAGGTGTAGATAGCGTTATCGGAACCTTGGCTAGCGAAGATGATCCCATGTTGTCCACACCACAAAATAAACATTACGCTTTAAACGTGTAATCCTCACAATTTGGGCATGATAATAGTATTTTTGATGTCATAAATTTGCACCAAAGTCAGTGTTCCCTAAAGGTTGTGCATTCTAAAACATTGAGATGTACACAAATAAATACAATCATTAAAAACAATCGGTACAGAAATACCTGGCCCGGAAATGTCATATGAAATGTACTTCTTGTTAATAACGTCTGTATTTAAAACTTGACCTACCGAAGGAACGTGGCGAATTGGATCTGGCTTTTGGGGGACCGTGTATATGTACATCTGGAGGATATGGTCCCCGTAAGGTTGGGAATCATGGACCTCAACGTCCAGGATGCATTTGCACTTGCTCAGATTATGACAGACTTAGAAATGCAAAGTTTGTCACCAAGTTTGACCTTTTAAAATGGATTCTGGCAAACTGACGGAAAGGACAAAACAAAATTCGGTATTCGTGCCTCCAGATGGACATTATTAATATAAAGTGATGCCGCTTGGGATGAAAGGTTCGCCTTGTACTTTTCAACGAGTAATGAACATGATTACATCATTATATCCAACGCCACCTGGAAAGATCATTTATAGACAATTCGGAGATTCTTTGACATGCTCACTGATGCAGATTTAACAATTAATTTATCAAAAAAGTTAGTTTTCTGTGCATGTGTAACGTTTTTAGGACGTATCGTGGGACATGGAAAAGTTAAACCTATAGATGCTATGGTCAAGGCTATCTCTGAATCCCCAGTGCCTATCAGTAAAAAGCAACTGATGCGAATTTTGTGTATGGCTGGATACTATCGGACATTTTGCTCTAATTTTTCCATAATTGCTGAACCCCTGACAAATTTATTGAGTAGTAAACCAAAGTTTCCTTGGTCTGAAAAATGTCAGGAGACTTTTGATAAGTTAAAGGCCATACATAAGAATGCATCACTTCTTACAGCCCCAAATTTCAGTCAATCATTTAAAATGTATGTTGATGCAAGTGATGCTGGGGTTGGTGCAGTATTGATTCAAGAAGATTTACACTATTCTTGTCTTCTTGAATCAATACTGCACAAACCCCAGCATCACTTGCATCAACAGACATTTTCTATTAAAAAAAAAAAAATTAAATGTGCACCAGAGAAATTATTCCACAATCGAGAAAGAATGTTTGGCTTTCATATTGGCTTTGAAACACTTTGAAGTCTGTATTAGTTCAGCTCCTTCTTCGATTTATTGTATTTAGTGATCACAACCCCCTTATTTTCATTGTCAAGATGAAAACAAAAATCAAAGATTATTAAGGTGGAGTTTGATGTTGCGGTAATACAACATTGACATCAGGCACATCAAGGGAAAACGCTTTTCTTCTGAGTGAGGATCATTATCTTGAGCTGAGTCCTTTTTTACATTTTCACTTTTTATTCTAGGGAAATAAATTATTTGTTGAATTTTGCAAAGCTTGTTGCTTCTCTCTCTCTCTCTCTCTCTCTCTCTCT
>JAECUM010034067.1:0-57454 GCA_016617855.1 Megalonaias nervosa
AAACTTCTCAGATCCCAATTTTTTAGTCGTATGGACACATGCTAGATATGGAAAAATAAATTTACACATGTAATTGATATTGGCCCCAGGATCCATCCCTTCCCCAAGGGATTCAGTAACTGGTCATAATTGAAAACTGTAAAATCCCCATCATATAGCTATAAACATTCACACCATCTTATAACCATGTAGATGGATCACAGCTTGGAAACTATTGAGGTTCCATCTTATAAATATGTACATGGATCACAGCTTGGAAACTATTGAGGTTCCCATCTTATAACCATGTACATTGATCACAGCTTGGAAACTATTGAGGTTCACATCTTATAACCATGTACATGGATCACAGCTTGGAAACTATTGAGGTTCCCGTCTTATAACCATGTACATGGATCACAGCTTGGAAACTATTGAGGTTCCCATGTTATAAACATATGTATGAATCATAACTTGGAAACCCTTAAGGTTCCCATCTTATAACCATGTGCATACATAATGGTAAAAAAAAAACGAATGCAGGTAGGTCAAAACAGGGAGGTGCTGGGATATGTGTTTTACAGACACAGACTTCTTGTTTCATGTTCTACTAATTATCACTATGGTATTTTTCTTTTTTTTTTTCTTTACAAGGATGCTCATGTTTTCCCTAGTTTAGTTTTTGTGGGTAATATTTAAAGGTTGTTTGCACACATGAGTTGGTATTATTGTTATCATTAATATTGTTATTGTTATTACTATTATTATTATTATTATTATTATTATTTATTAACTCTGTTTTGGGAAGGAGAATGTATAGCAGTTTTTACAGTCATACATTTGTTCATATGTTTCATACAGTATTTGATTTGAAGATTCATGTGGTCTCATATCCATCCTTATATTTTTACTCATCATGGCAGTGGAATGGGCATAATGTTGGTATCCTTGTCCAACCATCCATTCATCCATCTGTATCACCTTGGTTACATTGTATGCTTGGGTCAGTTTCAGGTACTGTGGTATGGCATCCATGTTCTTTGAACATATATTTAGACTGTAAGATCTGTTTTCAAACTTTGTTTGGATGCAGCTTCAAGGTGCTTAAATTCTACTCCCTTTTAAAGTCAATTTCATGCATTTCTATCTTGAAAACAAGAATTTTGTCATAAACTTTGTAACTCCTATGTAGATCAGCAAAAAATAATCTGCTGCACTTTAATTCCTATACCTACCCAAATTATTATGTTGAAGCACCTTTAAGAATGACATATGCCTATCTTGCTTTGTTTATCTAGAACATCAGCAGTTTTGTTCATTTTCTTGTTCATTTCTTCCTTAATTCAAATATCTAATAGCTTATATTGTTAACATTTTTGTTACTACTTGAGATCTTGTATTCCATAGAGCTTAAAGGTGTTGAGAAGTAGGTAAAAATATACAAGATCTTGTGTTCCATAAAGCTTCTGATAGTCAGAAATAGAAAAAAATACATAAAATCTTGTGTTCCACTGAGTTTATGGTAGTCAGATATTGAAAAAAAGAATACATTAGATATTCTGTTCCATAGAGTTTATGATAATTAGAAATAGGAAGAAAAAATATAAGATCTTGTGCTCCATAGTGTTTATGGTAATCAGAAATGAGCAAAAATTACATTAGATATTGTATTCCATAGAGCTTATGGTAGCCAGAAATAGGAAGAAAATAAATAAGATCTTGTGTTTCATAGAGTTTATGATAATCAGAAATAGGTAAAAAAATGCATTAGATATTGTATTCCATAGAGCTTATGGTAGTCAGAAATAAGAAGACAATAAATAAGATCTTGTGTTCCATTGAGTTTATGGTAGTCAGAAATAGAGAAAAAAAATACATAAGATCTTGTATTCCATAGAGTTTATGGTAGTCTGATATTGGGAAAAAAATACATAAGATCTTGTGTTCCATAGAGTTTATGGTAGTCTGATATTGGGAAAAAACTATACAAGATCTAGTCTTCCATAAAGCTTAAGGGTAGTCAGTAATATGCGAAAAAAAAGGTTCACAAGATCTTGTGTCATATTGAGTTTATGGTGGTCAGAAATAGGCAAAAAACACAGATCTTGTGTTCGACAGAGCTTAAAGGTAGTGAGAAATAGGTAAATACTGTATTTTTCACTACACTACCCATCAGAGAATAATTATCATCAAAAGATTTAATAGTAGGATATTGCCACATATCACATACAATAATAGCAAAAATAATAATAGTCACAGCCATAGTGATAATGAATTCCTTTTTCATAGGACAATAATGGCATTCCTTGACTTTTCTTTGTAAGTATGGACCAAATAATGGTGTCTGTTTGTCCATGACTTGGATTTTGCTGTATTGCAGTTATGGGTGTTGTGTCCACATTGTAATATGCACTGTTCTGCTCATTACATCTCCATTTTGCTATTTCATAAATTATTTACAAAATTTCGCATGTATTTCCAGTCAACCTTTTCTATATCAGGATTTTTAAAATGAAATCTACCTGGACATAAAACAGTTTGTATCCATGGCATTCATATTTGTATGAGAACTAAGATAGGCTTCAGCAAATTATGTAATCTGCTAAATCAGACCCCCAAATCTATGTCAGTACCAATGGGCTATTTGTGGGTTGATAGCACCTATTCATAAAATCAGTGAACCCTTTGCAGACAAGTAAGTATACAGCATATTGGTTGACATTTTAGGCACTTATCTGTATTTCTCACATCTGATGAGTTACCGTCGGTTGAATGGTTCTTTTGGCAGCATGTACATAATATTTCCAGAGCAAATCCTGTGTTTGACAACTTATAAGTCCATGAGGACTAGCACAACCCTATGTCCTGTGGCCATTTTGAATTTTGTGGTAGATATGGCTGTTACTAAATACTGGTAAGTGTCTAAACTGTACACAGGTGTGTTGTGGAAAGATTTGCATGCAGCAAAATAGCCAATTTTAAGGAACAGGTGACATACTCACAAATCGTCTATCAATATCAACACAAATATAGGGGTCTGATTTGTTGGACTGCAAATTAGATTGTGGAAATTTATCTTTTTACAAAAGTTTATATTTTGCTAAACATTGGAGATGTAACACTGATGAAACATTTTTATTTGTGTACCATATGAATTCATATTCAATCCTCAAGAAATCCCATTATTTTCAAACATGTATATAAATGACCTTTCCTTTCTTGATAGTTCAGTTTTGCTTCAGACATTAGTCAGGGCTGGATAGTCTTGAAATATAAATTTTGGACATTAGTTATACAGAGGTGTATACCATCTAGTCTTTGTGCTACATTGTAAATGAGGTTGTATATAGAGGTATATACAATCTAGTGTGCTACATTGTACATGAAAACGATGTACACAAAGGTACATACAGTCTAGTGTGCTACATTGTAAATAACGTTGTATACAGAGGTATATACAATCTGTCCTGTGTGCTATATTGTAAATGAGGTTGTTGTGTATTGAGGTATATACAATCTAGTCTGTTCTACATAGTAAATGAGGTTACTGTTCACTGTGGTATATGCAATCTAAGCTGTGTGCTCCATTGTAAATGAAGTCACTGTATACTCAGGTATATGCAACCTAGACTGTGTCATAAAGGGTTATATACATTATGACATAAATTCTTAAATGCTATGGCATTCAATGATATGAAATTTACCTATGATTGGCTGTCATCAGCCAGGAACTATAACCAAATGAAATGAACTAAGTAACAGTAACAAATATAGAAACAGACTTTAAGCCAGAGTGATGTGATCCATGCCAATACCTGCATCATATGTGGGCACAGTATTATAGTGAGGGTTTACCACAAAAGACTCAGTGAGGGAGAAATCATTAAGTATGCATTTTTGTGACAACCAGCAGAAATATAGATTAAATAGGTCAGTGAATGTACAAAATCCATGCAGATATTCTTAATGCAATCTGTATTTAAGTTCACTTTCAAAAAGTAATGGTAGTATTAACTAACCATTCAAACACTACGTAACTTTGAAAATGAAATATGTAGATATGAAAGGGATTATAAGTATGACAGTGTAATTCAAAGATTCAATACAGAAACAATATTGTTAACAGAAGATTTTTGTAAGCTGTCACATTTTACCATGAGGAGAAAAAGAATGAAAAAGAATTCCACTACAGAATCATTATCATTAATTGGTTAAACCTGTTATGAGTCAGCACAATTTTTCTAGAGCACTGCATCTTTAGAGATTTCTCTATCAAGGTACATTATTGCCATGTATGAATAAGTCTCCAGTCTGAAGTGTTTTGGGGTATACTCACTTTTATGTTGTGTCCATGTGCAAACTGCACAGACCCTGATCTGCCATCACATAATGCACTGGCAGATGTATGTGGGTCTATGCAGTTTGTTAGACATAATCAACAGAACAAACAACATAGACCCTGATCTGCAGGTGGAATATGTGATGACATATCAAGGTATATGTTGTTTGCTGTTGGACTCAACTTATAAACATGTATACACAGTAAGAAGCTAAAGCTCCAAGTCCAGTTTCATTCTGTACATTTTGTAAGAATTAGTGTATTGTAAGTTAGGATGTTGTGAGTTAAATAGGGTATTGTGAGTTAAATTGGGTACTGTGAGTTACATAGGGTGTTGTGAGTTAAATAGGGTATTGTGAGTTTCATAGGGTGTTATGAGTTAAACAGGGTTTTGTGAGTTACATAGGGTGAGTTAAATAGGGTATTTTGAGTTACATAGGGTGTTGTGAGTTATGTAGGGTGTTGTGAGTATTGTGATTACATAGGGTATTGTGAGTTACATAGGGTATTGTGAGTTACACAGGGTTCTTCTGCTTGCATTACTAATTTTTCAGGAATATCATAGAACTAAACACTAGTTTTTAGCACCCTTTTTTTTAAACATTGTTAGCTATATTGTGACACCCTCTGTGTGTACCTCTGTCTCATTGTCTGTGAGTCTGCTGGGTGGAAATTCATGAAACTATTTAGTTAATGCCCTTTTGGATAACCTTCTGCAAGAGGGATGTCATCTTTGATTCCATCCCAGATTGTGTTGGAATCTATAAAATATCAAGGAAAATTTAGACTTTGTGCAATTTTAACATCACTTGGACTCCAGACTAGTAGAAAATTGGACTTTATGCAATTTTAACATCACTTGGACTCCAGACTAGTAGAAAATTGGACTTTATGCAATTTCAGTATCATTCAGACTAGCAGAAAATTGTTTTGTCTCTTTCAGTTTGGACCTGTGTGATTTTCATGGATGCGGTGTTGTGTTTAAGTTGGTAATGGCATTTGTGCCAGATGTACTGTATATATTTCAGAATAATTCATAACATTTTAAAATACAAAAATATTAGCATCAGTGTTCAAAAGCACCACATGCCCTGCTGCCTATTTGGCAATCCAAAACTGGAAATTTTCAGAGCATACTAGTAATGTTTGAGTGATTTTGTTAATTGATTCAATAGTTGCATGCCTGAAGTACACTTTGTTCTTCAGGACGTCCACTTTGCAAAAGAAATGTTAACTTTGCAACAAAAGATGACATTACATTATTGTATTATATTTACAATGGCACTTTTTAGCTTGTCGTGTTGTTGTGCTGCTGGAGTGATTGGATGTATGATGATGCAAGTTAAATTAGTGTATTGTGAAAGAAAATTATGAGGTCAATGTAAAGTACCATCTATCCTTGCTTATAAGTCAAGTCTAACTTCAAACAACATAGACCCTGACATGCCATCACATAATGCATCAGTGGATGAGGGTCAGTCTTGTTCATTCTGCTGATTACTCCTAACAAACTGAATAAATCCAGATCTGCCATTATGCAATGCAGATTTGGGTCTGTATAGTACACATTTGAACTCAACTTAAAAGTGTGTATATATGGTATATAGTACATTATCACAGTGTATGACCAACCTTAAATTACCTAATTGCTTCCTGTGTTACACATTATCACAGTGTATGACCAGCCTTAAATTACCTAATTACTTCCTGTGTTACACATTATCACAGTGTATGACCAGCCTTAAATTACCTAATTACTTCCTGTGTTACACATTATCACAGTGTATGACCAACCTTAAATTACCTAACTGCTTCCTGTGTTACACATTATCACAGTGTATGACCAGCCTTAAATTACCTAATTGTTTCCTGTATACAGCCTTAAATTACCTAATTGCTTCCTGTGTTACACATTATCACAGTGTATGACCAGCCTTAAATTACCTAATTGCTTCCTCTGTGACACTTTATCACAGCGTATGACCAGCCTAAAATCAGCCTAAATGCTTTCTGTGTCAGAATTCCAGTGTCAGCTCAGTAATTGTGTCAAAATGAAAAAAGCGCAACTGTCTTTTTTAATGAATCTGATAGTGAAATCATTCTGTGATCATCAACCTTTGCAAATTTGATGATTGTTTAACTGCTCATTCAGAATTTACTTAATAGAAAGTTGGTGGCAGGGCACTGTTTCCTACACTTTGGAATGTTATGGTTCTCACATGGGGATATTCATATTAACTGCTGGTATGTGTTTCATAGGAAATGCACATGAATCTTTGAATTTTGTTGTGGTTGTGGATTGCTTGGACCCTAGATTATGTAGCATATCCATTTCTCTTTTGAATACATTCCCTGATCGCATTAACATTTGGAAAATAAACTCTGCTACCTTCCAATCCAGCCCTTCAGAAAAGATGTATACCATATATATGCCAAAGGAAGATACTCTTATCTGTTACATCCCCTTACAACCACTAGGTGGCGACCTATCAACCAGATGTTTACATTTGAAACGTTTGCTAGGATAGTGCCTAAAAGCTCCAAAAGTCCTTGAATATCTTTGTGATTTCACTTATTCATCCAGAAAGTCCATAGCGCAATAATACTTTTTTCAGTAATTTTAATTACTTAAGGTTGCAATCATTATTTTTGTTTCTGATCAATATATAAATTTTTGTGCAGTTGCAGAGTTAGTTTATTCTGATCCTGTGTTCCAAAATGGTATTGTAGCTATGTGTTCTTGGTTATTTATTCATGTTCAACACATATTTTAGTTTAGGTAATGAGTGTTGTTATTGTGATTTATGAACACTAGTGGTCTGTTATTTTCTGTCATTTTTGTCGGACTGCTGTGATGGTCTAAGTGGTTAAAGCATCCACCTCGGATGCAGGAGGTCACAGGTTCGAACCCCGGCCGAGTCATTCCAAAGACTTATAAAAATGGTACAAGCAGCTGCCCTACTTGGCACTCAGCAATAAGAGGTTAGTGTTAGGACTCATCGGCCTGGTGTCAGAATAATGTGACTGGGTGGGACATGATATTATATGTCTGCGGCATGATGCCTCTGTGCTAGACATCACTACAAAATGCCAACACTGCAGACATGTAGCAATATGACTGAAAAATTGTTAAAGCTACGTTAAAAATCCAAATCACACACACACACAAAGTCATTTTTGCCATTTCATGTAAACAAGGGCGATGAATTGAAGTAAGTGCAACAGATGTAAAGCTAATGAGACAAAGTGTTCATCACTCGCAAGCTGCAGTGTTTGTGCAATATGGTCAGAAGGCATTTGGTCCACTGTGTTGCAGCTAAACATCAAGAGATGTGTGAAGCTTAGAATGCAGTGTTTTGAGCCATCACCTGAAGATGGCATTGATTACTAGCATAGTGTGGCACGTCAGGATGGTTCACCCTTCCCCCATTAAGAAATGATGTGTACAGTGCTGACTGTGATACTTACATCTGGGAAAAACTGGAAGAACAAAGGGATGCAAAGTTGCCATCCCCTCATGTTTCCCATAAGCTGATAGAATAACAGATGCAATGCCCAGTGCAGGAATCAACAATGCAGCATATGTTGCATGTAGCCAATGATATGCTCACTGTACATGTGAGACAAGAGGTATAAAATTTCTTGCTGGCTTTGCATTCTTGCATTTAGTATACTTAATCATCATAATTTATTCTGGGATGACAAGTAAGAAAAGAAAAAAAGAAATGGATAGTTAACTGCATTAAGAATGTCGGAGACACTCACTATACCAGGGGTGATAAATAAAAACAGTCTGTGCGAACATGAACCTCAGTATGTTCTATTACAATGTAGCCATGTAGAGTCATGCAGTCAGAGAACACATACTGGTAAACTAAGTCCACATAGTGTAAAGATTCACATAATTATGGCCAAAATTAAAAAAGTAATGTATACCACTTGTAGAATATTCCTTAGTACATTCAAAAATAACAAAACCCTCCATGGATGGAATGAAAAGTAGGACAAATTTCCATTGGATTTTGGGAAGCAATGTGAATGATGTTGTCAGTTCACGAGTGAAAGCTTAAAATTAGCACCACCTATAGGCAGAAAGAGGAGCTAATGGGCAAGAGTTATTGCCCTTATTCTATATACTATAGACAGGAAAGACAAATTTTTGTTTTTTTGTTTGGGCTGGATATGGAGGTAATAGGGCTTATATTCCTAATGTTAATGTGATCAGGGAATGTATTTGAAGGAGAAATAATTTTTCTCTTTCCCCAAACTTGACCACTCCAGTGGATTACTGGTTAGAGCATCTGCCGCAGATGTGGGAGGTTGCGGGTTTGAACCCAGCTAAGTCATACCAACAACTTTTAAAAATGGTACTAACAGCTGCCTCGCTAGGCACTCAGCATTAAGAGTTTTATTGTTAGGACTGGTCAGCCTGGTGTCAGGATAATGTGACTGGGTGGAACATGTTGCTACATGTCTGCAGCATGATGCCTCAGTGCTAGACATCACTATAAACTGCCACACTGAAGACATCGTAATGATGTGACTGAAAAATTGCTAAAACT
This sequence comes from Megalonaias nervosa, assembly GCA_016617855.1. Classification (NCBI taxonomy): domain Eukaryota; kingdom Metazoa; phylum Mollusca; class Bivalvia; order Unionida; family Unionidae; genus Megalonaias; species Megalonaias nervosa. The sequence continues at coordinate 8,881 of JAECUM010034067.1, forward strand.
ACATTAAAAATACACACACACACACACACACACACACACACACACACACACACACACACACACACACACACACACACACACACACACACACACACACACACATTCCCCAATCTTCCCAACAACATTTATTGACTCACTACAACGACCTGAAAACAGCTTGCTGATTGATACTAGACTCCATTATTTTCACCAGGACCAGATTGAACTAATGGATGATCCAAGTTGTTTCAGACTGAGCATCAAATTTCATCATTTGGATAAGTCACCACCACTTTCTTTTTTCCCTTTCATGATGGATGTGCTGTCAGATGATTTGGTGCATGTCAAAACTTTGTAGAAGAAGATCTGGTCATTACTCAACAAATGGGCAGTGGAGATTATTTGCAAACCAAACTCTCTGGGGTTTTACTTGAGGTTTTTCTGGTTCCCAAAGCCAGCATAAAACTCAAGCTAGTCACAGACCTCATCCAGTTTCAACAGACACATTGCTCAGCTGATGTTGGAAATGGAAACAGCTCAGTTAATTAGACTTACTTTAAAATGGGATAAATTTGCAGTCAGTCTCGATCTAACTGATGCATATGTTCATTCCTCTATTCAACCAACTCATGCAGATTCCTTTGGTTTGCCTAAAAATGGAAAAATATACCAATTTCATGCATTCCTGTATGGTCTCAATATCAGTCCATGGGCCATCACAAACGTCATCACCTGCTTCATCATTCTGTTGTGGTCGACTTCATCCACGGTGACATTGGCATATCTGCACAACATCCTCCCAAAACATGTGGTAATAATGTTCAATATTGGTGAAGAGTGGGTCATCTAGGCTTTTCAGTGAACTGGGGTGAGTCAGAGCTCAACCTATCCCAACATTTCATGGAGTTTCTGACCCATCTTAATCTCATCTGTCACCCCCATGTACACATGGCATGGATTATCAAAATCATGGAGTCAGTTACCAACATAGTGTGAATTTCAGTGAGAACATTTTTGAAACTCTTTGGTTTACTCAATGAGCCAGTGGATTTGATTCTTCTTGGCCACCTTACTATGGGTCATTTACAGATGACCCTACCTTCCCAATGATGTCCCTTTTCCAGCTGACTCAATCAGTGAGCTATGATCATGACATGCAACAAACATTGGCTTATGGCGGGAATTTCTCCAGAAAAGCCCCAACTGAAAGTTTTGGCAGGAGGACGCACATCTTCACATTACTCTTAAGGAAATGAAGTTAGTGCTTTGCATTTCTAGAAGAATCAACTTTGTTGGAAAGACTTTATAAGTTCAGACAACTCGGTGATGCTGACCCACTTCCTCAAATTGGGGGAAAGGAGGACAAAGTCACCCATCCTGTGCATTCTGGCTTGGAAGTTTCTATGCTGGCACTCCCAGCTAAAGATAAGCATCCAGATTAGATGTTGCTGCCAGTAAGGGACCAGACCCATCTCACCAAGTGGTGCATTCAAATGTGGGTCTTTTATTGGATTCGTGCAGTTTAGTGGCATCAAATCATTTCATTTTGTGATAAGGTAAATCACAGTCTGCCCATGTTTGTTTCTCTGGTCCCAGTTTCAGAAGCCTGGACTGCAGATGCACCAATAGTCAAGTTGGAGAGTCAGAACTGCAAAGTGATTCTGATAGACATTCTCAGGTGGGACAAGTTCTGGGTGCATGTTCTTGAGAAAATCCTGTTGATGCCAAACATGCTTGAACAGCTAGTCTTATCCTGGGTGTTTCATCCCAGCCCAGACAAACTTTTTTTCTTGCCTGGCACTTTTTGAGAGCCTTGTATAGAAATGAAATTTCAACCAAAAGTTGTGGAGAGAATATCACAAGCTAGAAGACCCTCCACTTTGAGGCTTTATAAGTGTAAGTGTCATGTTGTCAGGGACATGTGCAAGGCCAATAGTATCATCCCTTTCAGTGCCTCAATTCTGTAGTTGGCTGACTTCTTCTGCTTGCGTTTTGTGGAAAATAAGTTAACTCCAATTACTATCAAAAGTTATTGCTCCATGCTCTCAGACCTACTTGCCCATTTTGCCAATATTTCAATCTGTTTCCAAAATGGAATCTTTCATAGGTTTTGATGTGGCTCTACTCTGATAAATTCAAACCTTTTGCCAGAACCTCATTGGAACTGCTATCATACAAAACATACTTTCTGATAGCTTTAGTTTCAGCATACAGACTGGGTGAGTTGCATTACCCTGTTAATGGAACCAAACAATCCCCAGTTGAGATCAGAAGATTAAGTGGTCCTAATGATACAACAAGGCTTTTGAGCTAAAATAAGTTGCCATGAGTATTCAGTTAATGGTGATATGCTCTCTCTTTTTGATCTATTTTTCAAAAGAGATGACAGTACAATACCATGTCTGCGTTCTCAAGTTTTACTTGAAGTACATGGAGAAAATCAGTGAGCACAACATCTCACATTTCTAGAGAAGACCAGGAAAAAAAGCTATAACCCCACAAGCCCTAGCATCATGGCTGAAGTTGCTAATACTCAGATGTCTCACCTCATGAAGATTTCTGCTCATGAGATTGGGGAGATTTCTGCAAGATTTGCATTTGAACATAATGTTTTAAACTAGTACATAATAGAAGCTGCTGGCTTGCATGCACAGTCAAACTTCTCAAGTGTTTTATCTCTGCAATTTACCTTTGCAGAGACAAAAATTGACTGGTGAGTCTAGTGGCTGCAGCCCAGATGAGGTCAGCACAACCACTTCATGGGTGTGGGTTTAGTGCTTTTGCTCGAGTTGTCCTGAATTTTTATCGGTAAAAATAATTCATTACTTTCTTCTTATCCATATATGGTCATCATAGATTACATGACCTTTGGTTGTACTGCTGTCAGGTTAGGAGAGTGGATTATCCTCTATCTAGGGAATCCAGCCATTCTTCCCATCAGTAGTCCCCGTGGATAATGGTAGGTTGTTTACCATTTCCTCAACGTATTTTCAATTCTTCTAACATTAATATGATTGTGGAATGTATTCAAAGGAGAATTCCAATTCTTTATTAAATTATGTTCTCTGAGAATACTTGCCTGATCACATTACTGGCACCAGAAAACCCTCCCACACCTCCCCTCATATATGAGCATCCTAGTTGATGTGTTACTCAGCTTAAAACACCAAAACATACAGTTGATGAGATGCTACAGGGTGGTGATAAGGGGAGGTAATATGTAAGAGTTTCTTCCCTTTATATGGTATATAGATGGAAATTAAATTTTTTTTTTTTCTTTGGGGAGGGGGGCTGGATTTGGGAAGTAGCAGAGTTTATTCCCCCATTGTTAGTGTGATCAGGTAAGTATTCTCAGAGAAACATAATTTCCTTTAAAAAAAATTACTATCTTAAAATGTTTAATTTTCCAGCATTTCACCAGTTGTATTATCCTTGAAGTAAATTTGGAATGCTGTTTAGTAACAAAATGCTAACAAATTTAAAATAGTGACAAAATTTTTGAAGTTTTTGGATTACCTGTTTGGCATTGCTGTTGAAGAAAATTCAAGACCTTTCAAACAAAAAAGTCAGCTGGGTAAACAGTTGTTTGGTGCTAGTATTATCAGTGACTTTTATACATTTCTTCCTTTACAATAGTGCTGTCCTAGCATGACAGAGCATGGTTACATGCTTTCCTATGTATATGAGCAGATAAAGCAAATGCCATCACTTTTTTTCTGGTACAGGCGAATGATCAAACTCCAAAATAAAGTGCTTACCATTATATACTTAATTAAAAGTCCTACTGCAAACAGCAAAGACCCAGATTTGCTATAACATAACTTGCTGGCAGATCAGGGTCTGTGTTCCATGTAGTTTTATTTGATTATTAAGTTAGTATATGTGATATTCATGTTCATGGATATGCTTCTGATGGATGTTTAAACCCTATTTCTTTCATAATGGAACATGTTTTGTTTGGGCTTTGCATTTGTGGTCTTAAGGTTTTAACGAAACCCACAAAAATTATACCATACAGGGAGAGAATGTGTTGCTGTCTGATGTATAAAATACAATAGAGTACTGTATTTATTCCTTTTTATAATATTCTTTTTTTGTGTTTTGTTAGTAAATAATTTCTTTACTTAGTTACTGATCATGGGATAATAATTATATTTGTTAAATAAGTTCAGATATTTTCCAGATAATTTGAGCAACTTTTAACTGTCTCATATTGTCTTCATGTACAAACTCTTTCCATTATGCTTTTGCTATTGACCAACTTTAGTAATGTGTAATCCCTATATTACAAAGGATATTTGTGTCAGGTACCATATGGATATGATTGCATATGGGATATATCTGGGTTGGAACTTGTAATTATTGCAGATTTTATCTGGGTAGGAACTTGCTATTATCACAGATTGTATCTGGGTTGGAACTTGTAATCTTTGCAGAGGGGTTGTATTTGGGTTGGAATTTGTAATTATTGCATATAGGTTGTATCTGGGTTGAAATTTGTAATTATTGCAGATGGGTTGTATCTGGGTTGGAACTTGCAATTGGTGGTCCTCTAGAGTTTCATATTTTGCATAGGGTTAGAATTTTAAAGAAAAAGAATTTCCCTGGGTTTCCTCACTGGTTATACTGGCTATTTAAAAAAGACCTTGTATGTCTTAGGTATTGTTCAAAGAACCTTTAATTCCCTTTATTTTGATGTGTGATTGATGGGTGTAATATGGGTTGTAGAGTATACAGCTTGACCTTACTCTGGATGTGAACCGTTCAAAAAACTGCTAGCTCCACTTGGTCATTTTCATATCCTGGACTTCAGAGGTAAATTGTAAAAAAGTGAGCCAATAACCTTTTTTTTACATTTGATGTATTTGGTAATTCATCCTTTGCACTTTGAGAAGCTGGTATTGTCTAGTTGGGCAAAATAAATTTTCCTATTTTAATAGGTGCTAAAGATAGTGTACTTTAGACTAATTTAGGCTGATATTTTTAGCACAAGGGAGTAGTCATTTTAGTTATAAGTGTGCTTAGATCATGTACAATTTCCTATAGTACAATATCCAAAGAAATGTCAGCCACATTCCATCAAAGTAGCATAGAGGTATACCAACATTCTCTCCACTGTGTATGTTTCAAATGCAGACAACTTCACCTTACATACGTCACTCTCTCGAAAGGACATAATAACTGGTGAGCGCCCCCATTATTGCGGATGGGCTGTATCTATGTTGAAGTTTGTAATTATTGCAGATGGGCTGTATCTAGATTGGAACCTGTAATTATTGCAGATGAGTTCTATCTAGGATGGAACTTAAATTATTGCAGATGGGCTATTCCTGGGATAGAGCTTGTAATAATTGCAGACAGGCTGTATCTGGGTTGTAACTTGTAATTATTGCAGATAGGTTATATCTGGGTTGGAACCTGTAATTATTGCAGATGGGTTGTATCTGGGTTGGAACATGAAATAAATGCAGATGGGCTGTATCTGAGTTAGAAATTGTAATTATTGCATGTGGGCTGTATCTGGGTGAACTTGTAATTATTGTAGATGGGTTGTATCTGGGTTGGAACTTGTAATTATTGCAGATAGGTTGTATCTGGGTTGGAACCTGTAATTATTGCAGATAGGTTGTATCTGGGTTGGAACCTGTAATTATTGCAGATAGGTTGTATCTGGGTTAGAACTTGTAATTATTGCATATGGACTGTATCTGGGTGAACTTGTAATTATTGCAGATGGGTTGTATCTGGGTTGGAACTTGTAATTATTGCAGATAGGTTGTATCTGGGTTGGAACCTGTAATTATTGCAGATAGGTTGTATCTGGGTTGGAACCTGTAATTATTGCAGATAGGTTGTATCTGGGTTAGAACTTGTAATTATTGCATATGGACTGTATCTGGGTGAACTTGTAATTATTGCAGATGGGTTGTATCTGGGTTGGAACTTGTAATTATTGCAGATAGGTTGTATCTTGGTTAGAACCTGAAATTATTGCAGATGGGTTGTATCTGGGTTGGAACCTGTAATTATTGCAGATGGGTTGTATATGGGTTGGAACATGAAATAAATGCAGATGGGCTGTATCTGGGTTGGAACCTGTAATTATTGTAGATGGGCTGTATCTGGGTTGGAACTTGTAATTATTGCATATGGGCTGTATCTGGGTTGGAACTTGTAATTATTGCATATGGGCTGTATCTTGGTGAACTTATAATTATTGCAGACAGGTTGTATCTGGGTTGGAACTTGAAATTAATGCAGATGGGCTGTATCTGGGTTGGAACTTGTAATTATTGTAGATGGGCTGTATCTGGGTTGGAACTTGTAATTATTGTAGATGGGCTGTATCTGGGTTGGAACTTGTAATTATTGTAGATGGGCTGTATCTGGGTTGGAACTTGTAATTATTGTAGATGGGCTGTATCTGGGTTGGAACTTGTAATTATTGTAGATGGGCTGTATCTGGGTTGGAACTTGTAATTATTGTAGATGGGCTGTATCTGGGTTGGAACTTGTAATTATTGTAGATGGGCTGTATCTGGGTTGGAACTTGTAATTATTGTAGATGGGCTGTATCTGGGTTGGAACTTGAAATTAATCAGATGGGCTGTATCTGGGTTGGAACTTGTAATTATTGCAGACAGGTTGTATCTGGGTTGGAACTTGTAATTATTGCAGACAGGTTGTATCTGGGTTGGAACCTGTAATTATTGTAGATGGGCTGTATCTAGATTGGATTTTGCAATTATTGCTGATGGGATGTATCTGGGTTGGAACTAGTAAGCATTGCAGAGGTACTGAATATGGGTTGGAACTTTTGTAATCATTGCAGATGTAATGATTCAGAAGAAAAGTTTATACCATGGGCCCTCAGTTAAATATCTTTAAATGAATTTTAAATAGTCATTCCATCAAATGTTTTTAAAACAATTGCCATTTCTATGGACTTTTTGCCAATAATAATGGGCCATTACTAAAAAAGAAATGGGCAAATGACTCAGCCCATTTGCATCTTAGTCACCACAAATGGGTTGTATATCTGCATTAAAAATATATTCAACTGAATTACTATATAGGTTTACTGTTGCAAATTGAATTCTATTGTTGACATATTTGGGAAGTCAGTAAAACTGATAAATTATGATAAAAAAACAATTAACATCCAGAAATTCTCTATTACATCATTGCTATATCAGTTCTATTACACACTGGACATTTTGTCAGTAAATAGTCAAAGTATAATTCTCAATGACATCATTTGACAAGGAAAGCGATGATATTGCAATGGCATCAAGTTATCTTAGATTTTACGTATTTGGGGATATTGAGTGCATAATACCTTAATTTCATCAGCTGAAATGACTACTACAGAATGTGATGATGCTGATCCCCATGATTTCTGCTCACGAGACATATTAAGTACACTGTTTAAATCAGATAGAAGTGGAGGTGTCATTGATCTGCTAATACTCGAAACTATTAAAAACACTTTTCTGTCATCATGTTTGTAAACTCTTGTACATATAACATTTTGTATCATCATAATGGATGCCCTTCTGACAAATACATTATAATTTAAAGAGCCAGATTAAGTGCATGTGTATCAGATACCATTGGGGACAACAGCTAATTGATTGGCAACATTGATTTGCTATTCAGTCTAGACTATTAATAACTCTGTTATCACTGGAGTCTTTATGGGTGGATCCAGAATTTCCTTTGTGATGGTTCAGTTTTAAACAGGAAAAAAAAGGAGTGGTTGGTAGTAAAAACTTTTGTGGTTAGTACAAACCAGGAATTATAATAAAGACCTAGTCAGCAATAATCTTTCTTCGGAAACAATAGGAAACTCTTCCCCCAGTTCATGATTTTAATAAGCATTGATATAAATGTCATTATTTACAACCCCCAACCCACACCAAAACAAATTATACCCATGGAAATAAATCAGTTCACTGGATCATATTTGTTGTTTTTCACTTTAATGAGTACTGTAAGGTCAACTGCAAGTTGTCCCTGAATAAGCTGCAGTTAATTTACAAGTACAGTACCAGATTTGTTATTCTTGCAGCTGCTAATGCTAAGAACTGGCAGTAATAATTGATATTCATGCCAGCATCATCATCAGTCATTTGACTGATGCCACTGGGATTTTGTCTGGATGAAAACATTTGACTAAATATGCTTATTTCTCAATCCAGTAATATTAGACAAAATAATGATTAAATTCAGTTTGAAAAATTAATGAGGGAATTATAATTTATAATTTGTAAAGTATTATTAAGAGGTACACTTAAACGTTCCACTGCATAACTAATTTTAAATGTTTATTTCAGGAAATGGGAGTGTTAGTCCAAGGAAAGCCTCAGCAGGTAGCCATGGAAGAGGAGGTGGAGGAGATGTTAAATCATAGAAATACACAATACCTTCCAATTTCTAATAGCCACGAATGTGTAATATAGTATATTATTTATTATAATACTTCAATTTTTGTGACTTTTATTCTTGTACACTTTCTTACTAGCCATATGATGATTTTGTGAGGACTTTGATAATGATTTTACTGTCTCAAGAATTGCTTGTACTGGGTCGACTGACATGATTCCAGTAAAACTCTGTTATTATCTGAAGTCTAGTACATTCAGGCAGTATGTCAAAAGCTAGCAGCTGATTAATGCTGCAATAAGAAAATCGTAGAACCTTTCAGTTATTCATGGGTGGTTCTAAATCATTGATGAAACATTTCAAAATGACATCTCTCTATTTTAGGTACCAAGTTTAATTCTTTAGAATATGATTTTACCTTTTTATAATATTTCCTTTGTTACCTCTGAAAGAAAATTTGATGAATCTAAAGATATGTTGTTGATATTTCTTGTGAAATAAAGTGATGTCTGATAGAGGATGCATGACTATTGGTTATTATGTATTAAATGTATGTTACCTCTGAATTGTACTTGATCAGATGTGACTTTACTTGAAAAGTTTGATGTGTATAGAGAGAGATGTCCATTTCAGTTTAACATCTAAATGTTTCATCAGCATTCTAGATCTCACTCACACATGAATGAAAGGTCCCATTCATGACATTCTTATCACTGCATTATGAGGTGCATGAGGTAGATTCATGGCTCTGTGTGTGTTTGTGTGTGTGACCAGTATGCCCACGTGAGAAAGCCATGCAATAAAAATTATTTTTGTCCAATGCATTTCTTCAAGGAACCTAACATCATACCAAAAGTTTAGGAAAAAATATTTGGTGGAAGTTTCAAAAATTGACATTACAGTGTCATGTACATTTGTATGTATATACGTATCCGTCATTAGCAGAAATCTCTACAAGTAGTCACTTATGCATTGATTTCAAGCATTAAAACTTCACTTGATTTAAGTTCATTGCTTTAATGATATGCTTAAAATAAAATAACAAAGATGACCATTTGTATATATTTAATACACTTATGATAAAAGAGAAATACATTGTCAGAGATCCTAAGTTTCAGAACTTTTCATCAATGTATGTAATAGTTTTTTATCAGGTTGTAATAAACATTGCTTAACATCAATTTAATGCTTACTCTTTAAAAGCAAAATAAAATAGAAAATATCATTTGCTGGAAACTTTAACAAATCAATAATGTGGAATTTGTACAAATACTAACACTGAGCAAGAGGTGTTGGTGTAATTATTGTCAAATTGTCTCATACAATGTCAGAATATTCACTGTAAAGAATTACTTGGAGCAGTCATATACGAAAATGATACAAATTAATATGTCAGTCCTCATAATCTTCAGTCTCCTTCTTATCACAGTTCATAGGAGGAATATTGGTGCAAGTAGAACCTTGACATTCGCTGCAGGCAGGTGAAGATCCAAGATTGTGTTTGCGGTATGCGCATCATGCAGTGCTATAATCAGTCTTACTGATGCATCTGATCATCTACAACAGGCTGCTTGATGTTGGTTGGGCATCACTGACTACAGAAAGAAGAGTTCCTTGGACTTCGTTTCATCCTCGCTTAATGGGGTCTAATTTATCATTACCTTGCCAGACTTGAACTTAAATAGTGGACACAGAGCAAATGGTACTTGACTGAAGCAGATATCAGAGGCAGTGACCTCAACTGGACAAACGTTGAGGTCTTCTTTGCCTTCTCACAGAAATGCTTATAAAAAAAAAGTCCATGTAAGGTATCAGTTGATTTACCACTGTAAACAACAACCAATGATATTTCTCCAGCCAAAACCACATCATCAGCAACAGAGTTGAAGTTGTTGAAGACCTCTACATACTCTTCAAGCTGCCTGATCTTTATGAGTCCAACACCTTTTCCAGTTCCGTGAAGTTGGGAGGTTGTTTCACAAATGAGCAGAGCATGAATGAAGAGATTTTTGCATGTTTCCATGCCTAAGAAAGTCTTTGTGTTTTTGATGTTCCAGCTTTTGACTTTCCTAAAAGTATGCTTGGGTTCTAGTTGAAATGCTAGTTTTCAGCTGTCCATGCTGGCATGATAACAAAGGAGCACAAGTATGTCAATGTCAGCAGCTAAAGCTATTAGGTTTTTTCCAGTGGCTGCAGCAACTGCAGTTTGCACAATAAGAACATCTTCATCTCCAGGTGCATGTATGGTGTCACATCCAGCTTTTTCAAGACATTCTGCCAGGATGTATATGATATGTTTGTTCTCTTGTTTTTTTATCAAGAACACGTTCTTGTGCACAGTGAGCAATGTTCTTGTATTGCAGTGAATCGATACAGTTATGCATGCTGTTGCTGATCTTCTCATATGTGTGACATCTTTCATTGATGCAACTTCTTGGTAACCTTCAGAAACCACTTTTTAGCCACATAGTGCACATACAAATTGCATATGTCCTGAAATGTCAAGTCACTGTTCCAAGGTACACAATGCAGTAAAGCCCTCCCATCTAAGACATACAATGGAAGACAAATGGAAGATATATTTTGATTGTCTTGTTCTTACTTTCACAATGCATCAGCAAGTACTGCCTTGTTTGCCTGCCTCAACACATCTTATGTCTCAAACAAGGTGACAGGATTGCTGCAATGTACTTAAATAATTCTTCCATGTCTGTGTTTCGTTTGTGCCAACTAATGCAGATCTCAGAAAGAGAAGTTCAGGGTCAATGTGGATGGCTTCATGATCAACTTTAACTGTGATCTTGCCACCTAGAGTGATTACCCGTTGACCCTTCTTTAAGGAATATCTGTAGATGTCCTGGCCTTCCATAGATTATATTATTTTTTTGTCCTGTTTCACCACTGCTGACACTATGCTGCAGAGAGACAGACCTTCACAACTGAATGGGTTTCTTTCCGCTCCGGTGGCCTAGTGGTTAGAGCGTCAGCCTCAGATGCGGGAGGTCGTGGGTTCGATCCCCGGCCAAGTCATACCAAAGACTTACAAAAATGGTACTAACAGCTGCCTCGCTTGGCGCTCAGCATTAAGAGGTTAGTGTTAGGACTGGTCGGCCTGGTGTCAGGATAATGTGACTGGGCGGAACATCATGCTACAAGTCTGTGGCATGATGCCCCAGTGCTAGACCTCACTAGAAACTGTCACACTGCAGACATCGTAGCGATATGACTGAAAAATTGTTAAAGCTACGTTAAAAATCCAAATCACATCACACACGTCTTTCCTTCAAAACTTGTACCAGTTTTTCAGTGTCTTTGCATTTTATCTGCTCCTTACATTAGATGTTTCGTTGTGTTGGTCACTGGTTTGGAAGATTGATCCAGCAAAATCTAGTTTGGCATGCATGAATTCAGTGCAAGCTGGCACTGAATTGAGCCAGACAAGTCTCTGAAGTACTGACATACCTCTGTTTCTGGTAAGTCCTCCAGTGGTTCTAATGATATGCATTAGCACTGTATTTGCACAGAGATTATGCCCTACTGCAGCAAAATAGAAGAGCATCTGAATTATGGAAGACAAGTGAAGATTCCAGTTGGCAGTTTCTTCTCCTCTTAGAAAACTCTGTGGAATGTCAGTCATGCCCATGTACTGCATCCATAATGGGCTCATTATGCCCAATTTGATCTGTTCTTATGTATTCACCAGCTTGCTTGATATTGCTAGGATTGTATCCATGTTTTCTTCACTCATATCACTGTCTTGTATTACACTTGCATATATATTCTTGACTTTAGAATCAGAGTGTCAGTTTCCCCTTCTCCAGATACAAACTGAGTGTCATCTGCTGTCACTGTTTCCTCATTAAAAGATTCACAAGTCTCCCCTTCAGACACTTCTCTAAACTTCCAAGGTGTTGGAAACTGGAAAGTTGATTCCAAGAGAAAAATGTTGAATGCAGCATCCACAAGAATATAACCTTTTCTTTCTCCTGCAATGGCTTTTCCAATCAACATGCTTGTGACTGCATTGCTGCCATATGCAATTTCAAGTATCTTTTGAAGACCAGAGCCGTCCATCATGTGTCCAATGCAGCCTAGAAAGCTCATTTCAGTGTGAAGTCCACCAAGTTGTAGCAATTCAGTTTGTAAATGATTAAACAGGTGATGATGAAGATATTTAAAAAACTTTGGTCAGACATTATTTTTTAAAAAAGCTTCATTATATGTAACAAGATATGTCTACAAAATGTGAAAATTTCTAATATTTCCACCAACTATATGTTCCTACACTTTTAATATGTTAATTTGGAAACCTTACCAAAATGCATTGTGCAGAAATTGTTTTCACTGCAATTTTTTGACCTTGCAGAAGATTATTCCTGGACGAAAAGGAAATTCCACCATTGGGATTGGGATTTGCTGTACTTTGACCCATTATAAAAAAGAAAACTCCATGATTGGGATGTGATTGGAATTTGCTGTACTTTGACCCAGAATAAAAAAGGAAATCCCACAATTGGGATGTGATTGGAATTTGCTGTACTTTGACCCAGAATAAAAAAAGGAAATCCCACAATAGGAATGTGATTGGAATTTGCTGTACTTTGACCCAGAACAAAAAAGGAAATCCCACTATTGTGATGGGATTGGAATTTGCTGTACTTTGACCCAGAATAAAAAAAGAAATCCGACTATTGTGGTGGGATTGGAATTTGCTGTACTTTGACCCAGAATAAAAAAAAGGAAATCCCACTACTGTGATGGGATTGGAATTTGCTGTACTTTGACCCAGAATAAAAAAGGAAATCCCACCATTGGGATGTGATTGGGATTTGCTGTACTTTGACCCAGCATAAAAAGATTGTAATTTTTTTAATCTTATAGCCAATTTTAAACCGGGTTGGTTTTATTAGGGTCTTATTAGAAAAATTCATTAATACCTTTCCAATATATTTGAAGTTGTCCTTTAAGTTTTTTACTTTCGCTGTAATTGTTCATAAACATGAACATTCAAGAAATATTGCCACACTGATGTTATTAATAAGCAGTTTTGGCTGTTCTTTCTGTACTGATAAGCAGTTTTGGCTGTTCCTTCTGTACTGATAAGCTGTTGTGACTTCCTTCTGTACTGATAACCAGTTTTGGCCATTCCTTCTGTATTGATAAGCAGTTTTGGCTGTTCCTTCTGTTCAGGTAATCAGTTTTTGCTGTTCCTTCTGTATTTATAACACAGTTTTGATGTATGCAACTAAATATATTGAGAACAGAAAAAACTATATAACTGAAACTATTAGATTGAGAAATGCTCAATCCATTTATCACACAATTTAAGTACAGTAAGTTTTGAAATCATTTGATTTGTCCTACATTTTTTATGTTATTTCACTTATGGCAAGTCAAGGTGTATCTGACAGAAAGTCATATTGCTATTATTGTTATTATTGTTATTATTATTACTATTATATAAGTTAGCATATGACTGAATCAGTGTTTTATATTTCCATACATATCATGATGATATCGAATCTTAATCTTAACATCTCTTTCTTGTATGACAGCCTGATTATAAATTCAATAGAAAGTTGTTTGATACACATTTTTAGGTTTTTAAAGTTCCTATTTTATTTCATATTAGCAACTGCAATTCAGAAGTTAGCTTTTAAGATCAGATGAATGCTTTCCTCACCCTACTATTTTTCATTAAGCATATTCTGACACTGATGACTGGTGATCATAATGTAAAGTCATAATCTTCAGTGTGCTTTTACTTGGATAATTTAAAAAATTTCAGCTGCGTTATAGTTTGTGCTTTTGTGTATATATATTGCTAGGTCATGTCTGCCAATCAGTCCATCTGTCAGTGTGTCCACACATCCATCCAACTGTCACTTAGTTCATAGCTTGACCTGTATCAAAACTGACTGACAAAGAGAGATCGTGTTGAGCATAATGTGTTAGGGGGATGAGTATATGACAATGAAGATTCTGGATACACACATCTGGTGAGAAATGTCTGTCAAAGGTCATACTTTATAGTTAATATGGATTCTGCTTAATAACTGGGTCACCATCTACGCTGCATCATAGAGGGTGATTATTTTTGGTATAATGTTGCAGAAGGATGGGTTAATGACAGTGAAGGAATCAAATTCAGAATGAAACATAGAGGGATGAGGAGGATACAAAATTAAAAACATAGAGGGATGAGTGGGATACAAAATTAAAAATATAGAGGGATGAGTGGAATACAAAATTAAAAATATAGAGGGATGAGTGGGATACAAATTAAAAACATTGAGGGATGAGGGGGATACAAAATTAAAAATATAGAGGGATGAAGGAGATACAAAATTAAAAACATATAGGGATGAGGGGGATACAAGATTATAAACATGGAGGGATGAGGGGGATACAAAATTAAAAACAGAGGGATGAGGGGGATACAGAATTAAAAACATAGAGGGATGAGGGGGATACAAAATTAAAAAAGCTGCAGATATTTGAGATTACTTTCCTCTGTTGTTGACGTTTTCATATTGCTAAGTGTTGTCATGAATTTTTCAAGTTTTATATTGTTAGATAAACCAACAGTTACAGTAGTCTCAGAAGAAAGCTTATCTATTTCTGTCAATACTCATAATTTGCCTTTCACATTTTTACTTATAGAAAATAATTTCTGTGACTAATACTAATAGAGTGTAGTCATATGGAGACATTTTTTATTAAAAAAACATGGTGTCATACCTTGTCACTTGTTATGTCACAATTGCCTTGACACACCCTTTTTATGGTTACATGTATTCTGCAGATGTCTTTTCAACCATCTTTATATGTACAACTGTTGCAATTCAATTAACTTTTGTATAATTAATTGCATTGATAAATAAAATAAGTGTGAAAATAAGACTTTTGTTACTACATGCATGTACAAGTCAAACTGCAGATTGCAAACATGATTCAGTTCCCAAAATTTTGTTTGTATATGTTGATTACTAGAGTATAAAAATTACTTCTCCACAAAAACATAATTGATGTAAATATGCATCAAGCCTATTATGATTCTGAAAAGCATAGACTATTCTGTAAATTAGTTGTTTTATTCTTAATGACATAATACATTTCTGCACATTATCTATTATTTATGCCTTTACAGGTAAAACCCTTATAATGCAATGCTTGGGTCCAAAGAATGACATCGCGATATTAGCAGGATCGCGTTAAAAAATGTTTTGAAAAGCTTCGGCTGAATGTATCTCATCTGATATAGCCGTTTTGATTATTCCATGCCATTTTTTAAAATGTGTTAGCTGTCCATTAGTAGCAGAGAAGGTTGTGGACTCATTTTCATGAAGATCATTGTGGAATTTTTTAATTTGGGTTTGCAGATGAGGTCCAGATAGAGGTATGCCTTCAGATCGTTCTTGAACAAACCACTGAAACACAGCTTTATCTAATTGTTCATCTTGAGCTTGCTGCAAGCGTTTCTGTTGCAGTCTGTCGCTTGTCTCCAAAGACTTGGCTGCATAACAAAGTTTTTCTTCTTCTTTCTTCCATCTATGTACCATAGACTCATTCACTCCAAAGTCCCTAGCAACTTGAGTTTGCTGGACTCTGGACTTGATTCTATCAAGAGCAGCAATTTTTTCTTGTACCGTAAACTTCTTTTGTTTTTTTTTTACTTTCAGACATTTTTAAAGTTTCAATTTTAAAATTAACAATTTAAAATTTGAAAAAGAACAAGAGAAACTGGCAGTCTTACAAGTCAATGATTGGCGTAGCACATGTAGTAGAACATAAATTCTCCAAATGTAACATTCATATACCAGGTTTCAGTCAAAGACAATAAACATACACCACTCCCTCGATAACTCGCGCACAACGGGGTCCAAAAACATCGACCGTGTTATAAGTGAGGGCACGAGTCATCGAGGGACCTATAACAAACAACAAAACTAACAAAGGGATCGACGTAGAGGCAAAAGGGGGGTGGGGTGGGGTGGCATGTTACAGTGTTGAATACTCAATTAATAATCATGCTAAGATTAACTGTGAATAAATATCTCTTCATAACGGTGTTCTTTGTTTACTTTTTTCTTCACAGAGTAACATTAATTTCAGGATAACTTACAGTATATTGAGGAGATCACTAAAACATTATTCTACATGGTTTCCGTTCGCTTAACATATGTACGACTTCGCACATTATGTACTACATCACTAATTTTTGTGTCGAATTGGATACATTCTAGTTTTATTGTTTGATACAAAGTAGACTCTTTTTTATACAAAAGATCGACACCCATTTAGAAAAAACAATGTCGATCGAACGATAGGTAGATTTGATTGCGGTAGAAGTAAAATGAAAAAAAAATTAATTCACAAGGGTTAACCATTACCAACATGAATTTAATGGGTCTACAATGTAAATTAGAACACAATAATACTTGCAGTTTGTGACATGTTTGACAAATATCACTTCACATTTTGAAAACATCTGTTAATTTTTTTGTGTTACTCTTTGATTTCTCTGCCGCCTCTGTGTATTGTTCACGGATGATTATCTCTCTGAGCTGGTATGGATAATTATATGCGGCTTCCTGATTCGCTGAACCTATCTCTCCCGACAATGAATTTTGTTTAATTCTATGTCGGCGCTGGAATCTCCAAAGCCATCCATGGCTTGCCCTAAAATGAGATTCATTCTCCATACTTTTTGCCATTTTTTCTGCTTGGGCCTTGAGAATTGTTCCAGAGATGGGAACACCTTGTTCACGTTGCTGTGTGAACCATGCGTACACAGCATCATCTAATTCGGTATCGTTTGCAGTCCGTGCTCATTTTCATTTGATCCCATCATCTGAATCAACATCATGTAAATAATCCCGAAGTTTCTGCTTATCCTTAAGCCAACCTCTAAATGTCGACTCAGCAATTTTCTAGTTTATTGCAAACGTTGGATTTCGCTTCGCCATTATGAACCCTATCTATGATGCACAGCTTTTCAGTCACTGAGTACACCTTTCGCTTACTTCCTTTGCTCTCCATGGTCACATTTACAAATGACTAGGATACATTACTGATATTATATACTTTAATGATACTGAGTACATAAAAATGTGAAACCATTTGCGATTGGTCAAATAAAATGAATTTTGAGAATGGTAATGACCACAAGAACTTATGCTGCTATTGGCATGCCTTTGAATTTTTTTTAATTGTACTTCCCTTGCTTGATTTGATGCAAAAGACATATTCAAAGTGATAAAACAACACAGGTCTCTTTTAATTGATTTTTTTAATGCAACAAACACCTCCCCAAGTTGTTAATCAAAACAAAGCCGGCATGTAATTAGGTTCTCACAGAAGTACTCACGGGTTTCGATGTGACGGTCGATTGACTCTTTCTATGTTTTCATAGAAGAGAATATGTTGCGATTATAGTGTTTACATTGAAGTGAAATTAAAGGATTAGAATGTGAATTTCACATAGCAAGACATTTAATTGGTGTTTATTTCATTCTCTGTTGCCACCTGTTAGCATTTACCAGAATTTTTCATTGATCGCTGTTTCACCAGACTGTTTATTTACAGTGTATTGACAACTATTTCTCTCAACAAAAAAAAAAACATAATATGTGATATCTTATTAGAACTTGCAAATTTCACAATATGGATTCTATCTTTACGGGCAATAATCACCATTTCCGATGATAAAATGAGCTATGTATCAAGGTTCAATTTACCAATTTACCAATTCTTATCACAATTTTTTTCACATTCAGCACATTTTAAAATATATTTTCTTTGGAAAAATATCGGGAGCCATGCCGGACACCGCGTTATAAGCGGGTTCGCGAGTTATCCGGACGTGAGTTATCGAGGGAGTGGTGTACATGGTATATTATCAGTTGACAAATATACAATGTAATTTGTGATAGACAAGAAACATTTGTTTGTCTCCATTAAGTTTGTTTGATCTTACTAAGGAGTTTAAAATCATTGGTATCAATGATATTCATTTGACACAGGCGGCACATCAAACAAAATTTGGCTTATTGTTGGATCTGAAGAACTTCTCAGTCAGCCAACAAAGAGATCAAATTCACACGTTTGAATGGTTTGATAGTTCTCAGAGAATGTCAAACTAGCTACATGTTACTTCCTCCAAACATTAAACAGTGTCGACTGTATTAAAAAATCTTTTAACTTGTCTGAACTTGATAGCTTTTCTTTATTTTCATTAACAAACATAACACTGCAATATCTTTTAGAAAATTTCAGAAGTTAAGGCAACATTAAATGCAGTGCTAGGATTAAAAATCTGCTAGGGATACGAATAATCAGATTTTCCAAGAGCATGTATTTAGGATGTTAAAAAGAGAGTTCACCTTAAATTAAAAAATGGAAGCCATGCCACCATCCCGTTATAAGAGGAATCGCATTATAACGAATCATGTTATAACAGGTTTTACCTGCAGTACCAACCTTGACCTTGAACAGCTGATTCCAAAATCATCAACACTGGGGATGGTTTATTTAGTAGAACTAAAGTAACCATTCTATAATTCAAAAAAAATACTTCCCTCTGCTGAGATCACAGTGACCTTGACCTTTGACCTTTGGATTTAAAAAATGCAATGCTTCTTGATATTATTTAATGCAACATATTAATGTGGTTTACTAAAGTATATGTAAAAGAACTTAACCATAATTTTTCAAATGCTAGGCATATGTATAATAATATGCCTGTCTAGTGTTTACCGAGGTTTCATTCCTTGGACATTTTTGAGATGCCTATCCTGTACTGTTTAGATAAATTGATCAGGCTGGTCCCCAGTGTTTGTCATGGAAGAGACTCTTAAGTTATGAAACTTAAATCACTTTTCCTTCTGATGTCAATTTATATAGCTGAGTAGGTAAAGGTTTCAAATGAGATGAGGCAACTGAATAATTAAAAAGCTTTACAGTTGATAAATAGTGACAAAACTAACATTGGACAATGTGAGATACATAATCAGTAATATGACTAGTAAAGTCCAAAAGACTTTATGTTAACTTGGTGAGTGATTAGGTAAAAAAAATTTTACACATTGATAAATACCCAGCCATGATCATTTAATCCATATTATTCCTATTTGCTTCTTTTCTGTCATCAGATCAGCAGATTTCAGCAACAAAACATTCACTTTTAGGTTGATCGTAGTTTTCTTTCATTAGCCTCATAACAGTGACAGAATACATAGCCCGATCTTCACTATGGAAGTGTCATCAATTCTTTATACAGTAATATAGGGTAGAGTGTCAGAGTGGGTCATGCCAGTGATATATATTGTTATGATCACTATTTTATTGTTGTGATCATTATTTTAATATATGAAACAATTGGTTGATACTCTATAAACCAGGCTATTCTTTTATTCTAACATTACTCTTTCATATGGCACATATTGTTATAGCATTTGTTGTTATTGCTTTCTACACATTTCGATCTTTCAAAAGCAAAATCATGTCTATTTTTAGTAAGATCTCTTGCTCAACATATGACCCTAACCTTTAATAACAGCTGGTGAAGCATTATCAAAAATGCAATAATTTCTCAAGATTGGCTTGGAAAGCATGCCATATGCTTTCTTTAGCAAAATGGGTGAGTGTTGAAAATGCAGGAATGACTGCAATTACATGTTGTAAACTTATGTTGGGTAATTTTAATCAGGGTGTTGCACATTTTGGTCAGAAATTACAAAGGTGGGTGGGTGGTGCTTGTTATTATTATGGTGTTAGACAGTATAGATAAAGCATCACATAAAATTACCTGGAAACTTGGAACAAAAAGTAGTCCACAGAGTTTACCGATGTATACAAATTCTTGATCAATATCACTTAACTGTTTATATCCAGTCAGATTGCAAAAATTTCAGTTGATTCAAAGCAATTGGAATTATAAGAATGTACAACTTTGACATATAATTTCAAGAAGCTCTGAGGCACTGACTGAAACAAGGAGGTTGGCGGATGAAATTATCATTTGAGCCAAAATAATTCTTTTTTGTTCTAATTAAGAATACAGTAATACCAGTCTTGAACGGCCATGAGACAAGGAGCTTCATGCACAGATTTATTGTCATGACATGTTATGAGAGACCACCTGTCTTGAGAGACCATTATTTTTTGGCCAAAGGGGTGGTCTTTCAAGACAGGTTCTACTGTAATTGTTTTCTCACTGACAATACAAGCAAGATAGGAAGATAAGGTAAGCAATTTTTTTTCCAGTAGAAGAGTGACCATTTTATTTAAAATTAAATTAAATTTTATTTTATTTAAATAGATAGTGTTATTTCAACTAATTATAAGACACTTTTTCCAGTATAAAGCTGTGTATAAAGCCTGATTAAACAGAAGTAATACATGACCTGCTGCTGCATTGCTTGACAGTTCAGAGGTCTAGAATTCAAAAGATGACTCAGGTCTGATTCCTTAGTCATAGCAACATATGGAATATCCTCCCTCATTTTCCTTGGACTATCATATGAGTTCACGTGTGCCAAGATCACTGATTGAAATTTTCCTTTATTATAATTTTCAGACATCTTTTTTTGCCATTTTTTAAAAACATTTTGTGTTGACTGAGTAATTTTCTCCCCAGTCCTTGCATTATTTGAAACTATTTTGTATTTCATTTGTTAATTATTCAGGCTTTTGTACCTTGCTTAGCCGGCAGTGCTTCTCCTTGGTGTTAACCAGTTCTTAGTAACTTGAGCTTTGGTAACTATTGCCCACTCTTTCATTACTGGCACTCTTGCTTTATTGAAGTTTTTCTTTTTCAGAGATTACTATTTTGCAGGGTGTGGGTAAGCACAGATACCAGGAGACCCCATGGGATGCACATACCACCTGCATGTACAATCATGTGTCTCATATGTTGCCGATGGATATGTTATCTGTTTGGCAGAAATTCATTGTAACTACAGAGGGAGGAGAAAAGTTTTACACAGTGGCTCCCTTTGTTCCTAAGAGGGGTAAGGATCCCTTCCAAGTTTAGGGAAGTCAACTCCCACAGTGGGAAAGAAACAAGGGTACTCTCCATAGTTTGGAGAACCACCAAAATATCAAGGACTCTAGAAAACTGGGCATATGACACAGGTATGCCATCAAGGCAAACAGATTGAGTGCTGCAGATGCCATAAATTTGGACACAAATAAAGACTGTCAATCACTGTATTATATATATTAGGAAGCTGGCAAAGAGGAAAATGCCAGTGCTTCATTTATAACAAATCTAAATGTACCTAGTGAGACTCTTGACTCTTAACTATTCAATGGACACTATTGTAAATGCAAACGTTAACGGATTTTCAGGGTCTATATGTGATTGTGAAGACGCTAATATATATGAACATTTAAATATGGAAATAGGATGTCAGAATGATAAAAGCACTATGGAGACAATCTCAGTGAGTACCCCATTTGCATGATGACATACATATAATTGATATGAAACTAAATACAAAAGGTTTTAACATAGGTCACTTAAATGTGCAAGGTATAGTGGGAAAAATGGACCAGATTAAGTTAATACTGTCTTCCAAGGAAAATAATATACATGTTTTAGGACTCACTGAATCCAAATTAAATGCTAACCACAATGATAATCTATTTCACTGTCAAGGCTACAATAAACCATTATGCAGGCACAGAGAGACAGCGGGGGGTCCTTGTTGTATACATTAGGGAAGATGTAAATGCAGAAAGGCGACTTGACTTGGAGTCACAAGAAATTGAGAGTATCTGGGTGGAAATTTCTCAGAATAATGCAAAATCATTCCTAGTTGGTTTCATTTATAGGCCACATTTCTCTAAAGCAATTTGGAATGATAACTTTTTGAAACAAATGGAAAATGTTCTTCCACAGGAGAAAGAAACATATATACTCGGTGATATAAATAAGGACTTTCTCAATACTCAAATAAGGAACAACTGGATTGAATTTATTGAATCATTAGGCCTAGTCCAGCTGGTCAATGAGCCCACAAGGGTAACAGCAAAATCAAGCACTCTTCTTGGTCACATTTATACCAACCTACCAGACAATGTGGCTTGTGTTAATGTACCAAATGTTGGTCTTAGTGACCACTATCCTACTTTTTTGACAAGAAAGGTTAAATGCAAGAGAAATAAGAAAAATGCACACAAAACTATCACTTACAGATCGTTCAAAAATTTTAATGAAGAACAATTTCTCAATGACCTATATAAAGTTCCATGGAATATGATCCAAACTTTGGATGACATAGATGAAGCTCTCAGGATGTGGACTGACTTATTTATCGATGTAGGATTAAGCATGCACCACTGAAAGTACATCGAATAAAGAATGAAATCCAACCTAACTGGCTTACTACTGAAATCCTAGATGCTATGAAAACACAAGACCAATTCAAGGCTATGGGAAACCATGCACAATATAAAGTATGGAGAAATAAAATAACAAATATGATTAAAAAAGCTAAAAAAACTTGTTATCAATCATTGATTGAAAACAAAAAGAGCAACACAAACTCCATTTGGAAAGTCTTCAATGAACTCACTGGAGGAACACACAAAGATCAGATAAATAAAATTCACTCACTTCTGGTGAATGACGCCATAGTCACTGATGACAATGACATTGCAAATGTTTTCAATGATTTTTTCACCAACATTAATACAAAGTTAAAAGAACCAGTGATAGAAAGCAACTTTAATGAACTGAAAAAGTTCTGCAGCAGCAAAATCTCTAAGGAGGTATGTTTCTCTATCCCACCAGTATCAAAAAACTTTATTAAAAAATGTCTCAGTGAACTTGATACCAAGAAAGCTACAGGACTTGATCAGATTGGTCCATGACTCATTAAATCTTCTGCCTCTGCTATTGTAGATAGCATAACATTCATAATCAATTTAAGTATTGCAACCTCATCTGTCCCCAAAATATGGAAAACTGCAAAAGTAACTCCTATTCACAAATCTGGTTCTAAGGATGATACTGATAACTACCGGCCAATCTCAATACTACCAAACTTGTCAAAATTGATTGAAAAACATGTCCATGACTCATTCATGTCATATTTAACCAAACACTTGAAACATTCATCTGAGACTGCCTTGATCTCCCTAACTGATAAATGGCTTCAAGCACTTGACCGGGGTAGAATAATAGGATCTGTATTTGTAGATTTCAGGAAAGCTTTTGACATGGTTGATCATGAAATCCTTTTGAAGAAACTGAAAATCTACCAATGTGATGAAAACACAGTTAGATGGTTTACTGCATACTTAAGTGAGAGAACACAACATGCTTATATAAATAATGTTCTGTCTGAACCTGGAACAATTAGATGTGGAGTACCACAAGGCTCAATTCTAGGTCCATTACTATTTATTTTATTTATTAATGACCTACCACTTGTACTAAGGGACTCAATATCATCTACAGATCTCTATGCAGATGATACAACATTGTCAGACATCCAAAACACAAAGCATGAACTCGAAATTTCTTTACAGAATGCCCTAAACAAACTGGACAACTGGTGCACATGCAATGGCATGGTGGTAAATACTGGTAAAACTAAAATATTACTTATCTCAACTCGGCAAAAAAGGACAAAATGTGATAGTGATGAATTATGTCTGACATGGAAGGATAGAAATTTGCAAATGGTCTGTCATGATAGACTACTTGGTGTTTTGGTAGACAATAACCTATCATGGACTGAACATATCAAACATATCAGTTAAAAAGTCAATTCAAGTTTATGGCTTCTCAGTAGGATAAGACATTTCCTCCCTGAAAGGCACAGAAAACTATTTTATAACAGTTACATACAATCCTACTTAGACTACTGTAATACAGTATGGGATAATTCAAATGATAAAAACATAGCAAAGCTGGCACATCTTCAAAAAAGAGCATTTGGGCTAATATCAATACAGAAAGAAAGCAAGGAAAATTTAGCTGGTAAGTTAACAATATTACCTATTAAAGACCGAATCTGTTTGAGAAAAGCCAAATTAATGTCCAGATATCCAATAATAGTGCTCCTGATTATTTACATTCACTATTCCAGTATAGACTACCTGGCATTACTCCCCACCTGCAATCCATGTCTACCAAACAATATTAATTCCCAAACCAAATAAGGAATTATTTTAAAAAAGTTTCCAATACTCTGGAACTTTGCTCTGGAATAGTTGTTGTTGTTGTTGTTGTGGGGCTTAACGCCATTTTTCAGCACACGTTAGGCTATACATGGCGGCCAGTATTAATGGTGGAGGAAGAAATCAGGAAATCCCCAGAAAGAACCACCGACCGACGAGAAGCTACTGGCAAGCTTTCTCACATATCCACATTTGCCGAGCTCTGGAATAGTATTCCAGTTGAGATTAGAAATGCCAACTCTATTTCCTTCTTCCAAACCCAGTATATCTAGTGGCTTCATAGATGCAGCTAAAAAAAAATTAATTCCTTTGTATGAGGGCCTCAAGGTAGATTAGTTCTTAGCTAATTGTGGTACCCTCTTTAAATAAAGTCATTATTATTATTTATACACTCAGTCTGATGCCATCAGTGCCAGTGATGAATAGTTTCTCGACCCCTTCCAAGGGAGGAAAATTGCCAGAGTGAGTCATGCCTTCCTAGCAGGGATGAACAGCACCCTGTCAGGGTAAACTTAGTGCCAGTGACCAATATAGGCAAGTCACCTTCCTAACAAAAAGGGAAGACCAGTGATTAGATCTAAGACATTGTTGTCTGTCAGATTTTTATCGCTGGACCAACCTTTGACTGGTGACTAGGCACTGATCACCAGGTACAAGGCCCTGGGCACTGTGTGGCAATCCCAAGTACTGGCTACTACCAGACCATGCACATTGAGCAGCCAGACACCAAGTTTTGATCGTCAGTCTGGGCACAGGATTTGATTGATACCTACAATCACAAGGTTACCATCCAGTCCCAATGGAGATACAGAGTCATTTATTTGGCCATCATGGGAAGGGGATTTATTTGGTATCCTCTTCTTTCCTATGTTTCTGCTTAATCCCTATGAAATTTGGTCCTGGTAGTGAATCTTCCTTTCTGCCATTAGCCCCCCCCCCCCCTCCTGCTTATAACATAGTGTATGTCCCTACCTAGATTTGAAGGTACTTTGGACATGATAGGCAGGGGATCTGCTTATTTGTTCTGACCTCATAGAGGTGGGATGAGAAGGCGTCAGCTAGTATGGTTAGTCCCAAAATCCCCCATAAGCAGTTATGGAATGACACACCCTAATGTTATGTCATCATCTCCAGAAAGAGATGCCAGGGAGAACATTCCTGTCTTACCTCAGGAGAGGGTTGAGGATGATGACAATGATGCCATTTTCATTTTGGTGGACAATAATAAGTTCCCAGAAAAGCCAGTTATGGCAGGTCATTCCTTTTCATTTGTCACTCCTACTCCAATTTACCTGTCAGATCTGGTGTTGGAGAAGGAGTATGTTTATCCCCGAAAGCATTTTGCAACTGAGGACGCTGATTTTCTCTAGTATGGAGAGGTTTACAGGGGTCCTACTCTTGTTTGAATTTTCTGCAACTCCAGCATTCTGCTATGGTTTAGGGCTTGCAAAGACGTTTGCCTGGTCCAACAATCAGTAAGGCAGTATAAGGGGTGGGCTGCCCCCCATTGTGTGCTCGAGCCTCTAATCTTTGATTCCAGTTGTAGAGTTCATTCCCTTGTTTGACCCCTTGAGATGTGGAAAAAAACTTCTAGGCATGTGCTTCAATTAAATGATGCTATCTGTAGAGCTTCATCTCCTCAGGAATACCACCATAGTATGTCTAAATGTTTTGCTTCATCACAGCAAGAACCTTTTGATGGCTGCACAGCTTAAGGTGCAGACACTGTTAAAAGGTCTCATCCTATCTGTAGCATCACTGGATTTTAGGGACAAGCACCCTAAACAGCTGTGGGAACATTCCCAATAGTTCTTCAAACAGGGTGAGCCTCAACAGACAAACAAGCTGCCCCAGATCAAATCTCACTCATGCTCCTCTTTCACTAGACGAGTCTGTCGAAGAGGCCAGGAGAGGAAGTCTTTGGAAACCTCCCCCTTCCCTAAGGAGTGAGGTACTCTGTCCTAGAAATTTGCACAACTCATGCAGTGTCGCCCTCTTCCCAACATCCCAGTATGTACTGGACTAGCCCACTTTACAGAGGGATGTGGACTTCACCTTCGGGAACATCCTCCTCTGTCATGAATTTCCATTTTCTGTCACCAGTCCAAAATGCTTCATCAAATGGAAGATGTACACATTTTTCTACAGAAGGGAGGAATCGCGAGTGTCCTTTTTGTAGTAAAAATAGGCAGAATGTTTTGACACGTCTTCAGATTTCTTCAGACAGAACGCTTCAAGATGGAGACTACTTTGGTCATGAAAGCCATAAGGTTCCACGATCTACGCAGTCTCTATAGATCTACTGGATGCACACTTTCATATCGTACATTCCCGCCTCAGAGCAAATACCGTTTGTTTTGTCTCAGCTAGGAGGTATTTCAATTTATTGCTATTTTTAATTTGCCCTTGCCTCCTCCCCAAAATCTTTGCCTGAGTGGTGGTATTAATAGCGGCCCACTTGACGTTTTTAGGAATCCCCATCCTCCAGTATTTCTGTGACTGGTTGATGCTCTTCCGAAGGACCTATCCTTCTGTGTTAATATTGATTCTTCTGGGTCTAATCCCCAGTTTAAAGAAATCTGATCTTATCCTATCTGGGGATTTTTTTTACGTGTGGATGAACTTCCTTACTAGATAGGACTACTCATGTAATGTCCTGCGTAGCGGGTCTTATAGCCAAGACATAGTTGTCGGCTCGCCATTACTTCTTTCTATCCTAGGAACTGTTAGTACGGCTGTAATGTAGTTTCCCTTGGGAGACTTCACTTGCTCCCTCACCAGTGATGTTCCTAGCAAACTGGAAACTGCATAAAGGCCTGCTGTCAGCACAAAATCCTCTGCGATCCAGTTTTCGTCACCACCTGAACTGGTGGCTAGATCGGGATCGATTCCAGACCGTAGTCTCTATCAACAGCCATAAACCCATTGCTTTATGTACACAGACGCATCAGATTTGAAATGGGTTCTCATCTGGACCCATATGATATAATTATTTAGGGACTTTGGTTTCGGGAAGGAGCTACCCTTAACATAAGCAACGTAGAAATGCGGGCAGCGGTTCTAACCCTAAAGGGATTTGTCAGCTTCATAAGGTGTTGTGTCATGATCGCATTGGACTAAACGTCGGTAGTAGCGTACTTATGTCGCCTGGCAGGTACATATGTTCCTTCTCTTTGCATGGAAGTCTGGAACCTCCTTAGATGGGCAGTCTCGGAGGAGACCAGTCTCCGAGTCCGCCATATTCTGGACAATAGAAGTATGATTGTGGACACCCAGTCTACATGGGGTTGTGAGGTCCCCACGGAATGGTCTCTGCACCAAGCGGTAGCAGATGCGCCCTTTAAACATTGGTGAAGAATATTAGTGGACTTGTTCGCTACGAAAATTGAACAAGCTCCCCTTTTCTTTTCTCTACGGTGCCGATCGGAAGCCTGGTGGACGCTTTCAGTCTGAAGTGGAATCGTCTGTACGTTTACGCCTTACCACCTTTCAAAATAATTTCGCAGGTTCTCCACCAATTCAGGATCTTCACATCCCGGCTCCTCCTGATGGCCCCCATGTGGTTATATCGGTAGTGGTTCAACGATTTATTAGTCCTGTTGGTAGACGTCCTCAGGAGATTACCAAACAGGAGGGTCCTTCTGTCGCAGCAAAAGGACACTCCTCTTTGGATGTGTTAACGATCGAGCCGACTAGACCAGTTTTCGAGCAAGTTTGCCAACTGCATCGCCCAGGCAAGGAGGCAATCCACCCAGATTAGGAAATAGTCCCTTTCAAAGTTTGCAATACAGAGTTGAGAATCTTCCATCATCGATCCTAGCTATAATCCTTTAAATGCAGTAGCAGACTTTCATCTATTTTGTTTCGAGCAAAGATAATGTTCTGCTTCTACTGTCAAATACTGCAATTTCTAACATTCTCAGTTCCGCCGTTGGTTAGGACCCTCCTTTTTAGGAGTTCTTCAGGTATTTTGAGCTGCTTGCATTTGACTCATTAATATCTAGGTATAACCTTGCGTGTGTTCTTTAGGCGTCATCAAAAGCCCCTTGATGAACCTATGAAGCTTCCTTCTAGAACCTTATTCTTAAGACAGTCTTCCTCCTTAATAAGCTTCATGAATGAATTGAATGAATAAGCTTCATGTATTGTCAGTAGAAGGGTTGTTTATGGTTTAGTGATAACTGTGACTGGGTTTCTCTTCTTTGCCAACCTAGCATTCTGCGTAAGAATCGGCATCCTTAAGTAACTCCGGTTCCTAACGAAATTTCCAGTCTCAGTCGTATCTGTACTGGGATTGATCAAGATAGGTTCCCTTTCCCAGTTTTGTCCTCGGGTTTTATTTGGCTTCCAGTAAAGGGAGCAGCAAGGTATCTTTCTTGTTCATCTGATATTTCGGCAGCCGCTATTTCCAAGTGGATTATCCTCATTATCAAAAAAAGCTTATTAATCCCTTACCGAAAGGGACACATGTTACATGACAAGTAAAACTTATGAGAGGAACCTTCACGCGGCCTCACACTGCTTTGATCCATTTACCTGCGATCTTTGACGCACCGGAGCCAATACGTTTACTGTTTGGATCCAGTAGTGACAGCAAATATTTTGCATTGCTATCTTATAGTTTACTTCCTACCGTAAGGGTAAGTGCATTGTTTTCTTGCACCAGTTTCTATTTGGGTCCATAACCCTTTTTCTTAAATTTTAAATTTAGCAATGCATTAGTAGTAGGTAATGTATTACAGATATTAAAATTTTTGAGAGGTAAAACTAATTTGAATTAAGTAATATATACATGTTACAAACGCAAAGAGATTTCCTCCTCCCTCCACGCTCTGATGTCCTGTAGTCTCGGTCTAAGCCAATAGAGAAAGGATATTCTTTATGTTGGCTGTGACTAAGATACCATATTTGGATTGTTTTTATTATCAGTGATGGGCTAAATTACTATTTTGGAGGAGGGAGTATTTACCTCGGACCTGGAACTCGGCATCCCGGAAATGGTAAGCAATGCAATAGTAGGATGTGTGTATTGCATAATTAAAACAACCCACCCACCCCACCCTCCAACAAAAAAAAAATAAGAATGTAAAAAGCAAACAACCTGCATTTTGCTATGACGTCTGATGGGGTGTTTCAACAGATTATACAAGCTGTAATACTCTCAAATTAGTAGTTACATTACCTCGTTAGGTATTGAAAAATGCCCGATTTCAATTTTGAAAATTTTATCATAGGGTGTTTTCCCTTTATCGTTTCTTAGTCAGTAATGCTGATAAGAAAACACCCAGAATATCAATGTTGTATTCAATCTATAGTCTCTTGCATGAATGTTTCTTTCAAGAGAAATTTATAAACTGAGTTACATTATCTTTAACTTTTGCGAGCCTTGGCAAGAATATTCTTCAAATATACACTGGTTTTAATAAATTTCATTTCAATCCTAGCCATAATTCTTCTGAATCTCCTTGTTCATCACGTCGATCACGCCCGAGAGTCAGTGTGGCTTCATGAAAGGACGAAAGGACCACCACAAACATGGTGTTTGTAACTCGTCAACTCCATGAGAAATGCCAAGAGCAGCTCTACAACCCGTATACGACATTCGTCGGCCTGAAAAAAGTCTCTGACATTATGGGCCGTGGAAGACTTTGAAAGATCAATGCAGAATTTGGTTGCCCAGAAAAAATTCATCATCTTGGTTTGGCAATTCTATGGAGGCAAGCTCGCTCATGTTGTAGACGACGCAAATCATCTGTACCATGCCTAGTTATCAGTGGAGTCAAGCAAGGCTGCGTGTTGGCCTCAACCCTCTTCATTATAACGTTCTCTGCCATGCTTATTGATATCTTTCGTGACCATGACACTGCGGTCGACATCAGATACCGGATCAACGTCGGCAAGCTCTTCAAATTAAGTAGACTACAGGTGAACACGTTTCATGAAGTGACTGTTCATTATCCCCTATTTGCTGACGACTGTTTCCTAAATACCATATCTGGGTCTGACATGCAGCAGAGTATGGATCATTTCCCTTCAGCGTCTAACAATTTCGGTCTCACAATCAGTATCAAGAAGACAGAGGTGATGTACCAACCTGCACCATGAAGGCCTTACGCAGAGCATACAACCACAGTAAATAGCCAAACCTTCCTGGCAGATGACAAGTTTACCTATCGCTGCAGCACACTGTCTCGTGCAATCCATATCGGTGATGAAACCAACGCTAGAATTGCTAAAGCAAGTATGGTCTTTGGCAGACTACGCGCAAATGTGTGCAGAGGCATCAGTCTACAAACAATATTTAAGGTCTACAAAGTCATTGTCTTGCCGACCCCGCTATATGCTTGCGAAACCTGGACGGCGTACAAACGCCATGCCAAAAAGCTGAACCATATTCACATGGGCTGTATAGGCAGCCGTCACCGCCCAAATTACATTAATCAAATGATGTATTATGAAATCAAATGATTTAACCCAGCAAATGAAATGATAAATCCAGATTCCAAGGGATATGGTGTCACATAAAATGATTTAACGAACAAAACCGAATGATGAATTTAGATTCCAAATGAAGTGGTATTAAATGAAGTGATGTAGCATAAAATGAAATTATTGAACTCCAAAAATGAAATAATGAATTCAGATCCCAAATGACGTGGTATTAAATGAAATGACTTAGTACGAAATTAAGTGATTTAAAGAACAAAACAAAATGATGATATCTGCTTCCAAATGACGTGGTATTAAACAAAATGATGTCGTCTAAAATTAAATGATTTAACTCAACAAATGAAATCATGAATTTAAATTCCAGATGATCTGGTATTAAATAAAATGATTTAAACAACAAAACGGAATGATGAATTCTGATTCCAAATGGCGTTTTATTAATTGAATTTACACAGCATAAAATCAAATGATTTAGACCAATAAATGAAATGATGAATTCAGATTCCAAATGACTTGATATTAAATAAAATGATTTAAAGAAGAAAATGGAATGATGAAATCTGTTTCCAAATGACGTGGTATTAGCTAAAATGATGTAATGTAAAATGAAATGATTTAATCCAACAAAGGAAATGATGAATTTAGATTCAAAATTATTTGATATTGAATAAAATGGTCTGAAGCACCGAATGGAATAATGCATTAAGATTCCAAACGACGTGGTATTTAATGAAAGGTGTAGAAAGTAAACGGTCTAACTGGGAATAGCATTACATTGAAAGGTGTAACTGCAAATCATCTAGCGTAAATCCAAAACAAACACGGGGGAGGGGGCGCTGTTATCCATGATGTATGGTGTCAGCACGCCCAAATTTATAATGTAGAGAAGTATGTTCAACATTCGGTTGAGATTTTATGCAGACGAAACTTGGACAGCCAAGGTGTTTCCGTTCCTATGATATAAACAAGAACTATATTTTCCAATCAGCATCAAAAAGTGATTGATCCACATTAACGAATGTGCGTGTGTTCTTTAACATTTCTCCGCCTTGTACTACGCGAGCTTCCAATTAAGGCTTCAACAAACCTAGATCTATCAATTAAGGAGATTAAAATTTTGACCTTATTTGATCAATAATAATTACAAATAATTATATAAAAAAAAAAAATTAAAAAAAAACAGTTGGGATGAGCGAGTTTAAAAGTAGATTTGAACATAAAAATTAAAAAAAGTTAAGCAAAATATTTTCAAAAAGCCACCCCCCCCACCCCCCACCCCCAAACAAAAACAGCAGCAGAGGGGATGAACAAACCATTTTTGTTCGAGACCTTATTTATGAAAAATAAACCTTCCTACGAAAAGGAAATCTTAAGGTCAATAACGTTAAACCACAACCTCTAACTATTGGGTTAGCTCATTTTGTAACTTTCTCTGACGCGCGTTTTTATTTTTAGGAATGTTTCGTTTACGTGTTGGTCACTCAACGCTGGTCGTTCACCCCCTCTGCTGCTGTAATTAACCAAAGATTTTATCCAGACCTATACGATACGTAGATCTTGGGTCATGTAAATTTATCGTTATAAATCCGAACGGAATAGCTTGTGCTTTTGAAAAGAAGTTTTTAAACTTAATCATGTCCATGTCCCCTGAACACCAAGTATAATAAATATTTTGTAAAGTATAATTATCTACTCCATTAAACACAATTAAGATATTGCAATTATCTCTGATCACTTTTGGAATTTGTGTGTATTTCTGAGTTAAATAAATCACATCTGTATTTTTGTGACGGCCTCGCGAAAATATCCGAGCTGGATTGGATTGTTTGTCCAGCATTACATCATCGTATACTACGAGATTATTGATACATCCATCAAGATCATCTATGGATGGAGCTTCATCGATATCGGTAATAAAATCAATAGCATCATTATCAGGACACGTCAGCGACTTTGCATTTTCATTAAAATCTTTAAGTACTTCGTAACATCGTTGATCATCTACAGATGGTGCTACTAAATATAATTTATCCCACTTGAGCCATCGCATTATCAGATTAAGTAATAATTGCGTTTTACCAGACCCAGATGGGCCAAGTATAATTGCTCTGATGGAATTTGGTAGCACTGGATGATGTTTGACTGGCTCTTGTTTTCGTGTCGCTGAGAAGTAAATTATATCCATATAATAATAATATGGATTTATATTGTGTTCGATGTAGAGCACCCACTCATACCAGTGGATTAACGACAATAATAACAAAAAATAACAGGCGCGCACTTACAGGCAAGTGTGTGAAATGTGGTACAAAAAAATACAAATTTATTTCATTAAAGACAGGTGGAGATATTGCTGCTTCGTTAGGTAAATTACCAGGACCTGCATGGGCAAAGTATCCTGGTGAGAAACATTTACCTGGATATAATTATTGTGGTCCTGGAACTCGTCTCGATATCCGACTCGATAATCAAGACCAACCAAAACCTGGAGAGTATCCAATAAACGCAATTGATCAAGCGTGTCACATTCATGATGTCGCGTATAAAAGTAAAGATTTACAACAACGACATCTCGCCGATATAAAATTAATTCATGCCATAAATAATGTAAAAGATAAATCACTTCGAGAAAAATTAGCTGCTTTTCTGATAAAAGCTGGTATGAAAGGTAAAATAATGTTAGGGGCTGGTAATTAATCAACTGATTATTATCATAATAATGGAATCTGTTTATTATAGCCCAAGAGGATATTGGAGACGTAAAGCAGCGATTAGTAAACTTGCTGAAGCAGCAAAAGTCTCACGTGATGTTGCTGCAGCGTGGTTAGCACGACAGGCAATATGGCAAATTTATCTACCACCACCTAAAAAAATTCAGTATGCACATTTTGATGTCAGTACCCATAATGAAGTTCATCAAGCAGATATTTTATTTTTACCACATGATACCATTAAAATTGGCAGACGTCAATACACATACAGATACGCGTTAACTGTCGTTGACGTTGCGAGTAGTTATAAAGAAGCAGAATCACTGTCAACAAAAACAGCAACTGAAGTTGAATCTGCGTTTGAACGCATTTATCAACGTGGTGGTCTACGATGGCCACAACTGCTACAGGTTGATCCTGGCAAAGAATTTCTTGGTACAGTATCATCGTTGATGAAGCGACATAATGTTAAAATCAGACGAGGACACACTGAAATTCATCGTGATCAGGCTATCGTTGAAAGATTTAATCGAACACTTGCTGAGCGGTTATTTGGATACCAGTATGCAAAGGAAATATCCGCTGACTTTAAGTCCATGGAGAGATCTCGTGAATGGGTTGCAAGGTTACCAAGTGTGATAGCTGCGTTAAAAAAACGAAATGACTCGTGCAACTTTTATGAAACCTTCTAATGCGATCACAAAAAGATATATACCAATACAACGTAAATCTTCCTCTCAACCAGTACTAGGTAATGTTACCGTGAGATATTTATATGAACCTGGTGAACTTGAAGGAGGTAGAAAAAGAGCAAATGATCCTACCTGGAGTGTGACCACACATAAAATTTCTAGCGTAGTAAGGTCCACAGGTAGACCTGCAATCTACAGATTAGATTCAACTGCTCCTCAGCGTCGATTTGTACGCGAACAATTACAAATAATTCCTACGGATACACAATTACCACCGCGTTCACTTTTGTAAACTTGCACCTCTACGTCGATTACATTCATGACAGGTCAGCATCACATTTTCGCGTGTGTGATCAAGACTACTATTAATTCTATCAGTGAATCGTTATAGCGTATCCTAACGTCCACGACGATTTATCCATACTCAACGCGCTCTCAACAACATCAACAACAACTAAAACAATATCATTTAGCACAAGATTTTGTATTCCACCACCAGGAATCTCAACATCAACATTCTGTAGTCGAGTATCTGCTGGGAGATAACACAAAGGTACAGGTAGATTTGAAAATTTTTCTTTATGTAACGTAAATAATTGTTGTTGAAGTGTATCGCGAACTATTTTTCTACTTGCAACTATCAAATCAGCAGGTCTCCATAAAGTCCAAAAATCATTCATAGAAGTTTCTGGAATTACTTTACGCATTATTTCACACTGTATTTTATCTGGTTGTAGTCTTATTAACTTTTCAAACTCTTTTAGTGATTTATCAATAGCTCTATGGTCATCAGTTATTTCTTTGTAATAATCTACAAATGTTTTCAGCCACTCATGTGGAGACGATCCAATGAAAGGTGGTGGTTGACCATGATCGCCACACATTATCACAGCAGTATTCTTCAATAACAGCCAATCAAGAAATATTTTTAATAC
Organism: Megalonaias nervosa; assembly: GCA_016617855.1. Lineage (NCBI taxonomy): Eukaryota > Metazoa > Mollusca > Bivalvia > Unionida > Unionidae > Megalonaias > Megalonaias nervosa. The sequence goes on from JAECUM010034067.1 coordinate 44,227, forward strand.
CTCTAGCGACACCGTGCATATCTCGTCCCAGATAATAATTTTAGGAATGTATTTCTCATCCATCAACGATGGAGTCCATGCGTCTCCGCACCATCTGAAAAAACTATGATATGTTCATGATTTTACTCCTCGTTCTTTTATTTTCCTGGCGAGTTTATGTGTCGGTGTCAAAACAATCATATCAGAACAATTATTAAATAATTCAATCACACGTGTTGTTTTACCTGAACCACCACACCCATTAAGATAAACGGTTTTATGTCTAGCCACAGGATCGTATACAAATGGTGCCGATGACAATCCTGGTATTTGATTATTCTTGTAATATGTCTCCGCAATTTCAACGTCGGCAGATTCAGAATAACTAATTATATCTTCACGTTTTATTCTCCATTCGCCCCATGATGCATGATTGTTAATATGCAATTGTTTTAACGAATCCGCATATTTTTTATTTATATAAAATGAATCTGTCGCGACTCTGACTGCATAAAGAGGAAATCTGTTTATCATCGATAATAGATTTATCGAAACGTACGCTAGCATCGAAGATCTTAAATGAGTAAACTGCGGTGACTCGCCATCAGTATACCTCACAATTGTACCTAATTTACTTCCGTCTGATAAATAAGCATTACTTCGACTTATAAATGTGTTTGACTCCGTTGTATCAGCAATTATGAAATCGAGTTCAGCATCGTCCATGATTAATCTTGTACACATTCGTTTATGATCATATGATCCTCCTTGCGTAAATTTACCGATTATTTTTCTGCCAAGATCTTTTGCAAATTTCTCATCACTTTCTGTCCTGCATTCACGTATATTATTAGTAATTTTAACAATATCATCTCCGCTAAGAATAGGAAAATCTCTCCTAGCATCATTCATATTAAATATATCCGGTTCTGGCAACCAAACTTTTTTCTGCACGCGGTATGATATAATTGCTTCACTCACGCTCAACGACACTAAAATTCCAGCATCAAGCATGTACTGTATTAGTACTATTGGAGCCCAACATTTTCTGAAAAATGTCTTCCAAACCACGCATAAACAATCGGATGGAGATCCCCGTAAAACTCGAACGACTCTATACAGGCGAATCCGGTTAAGTCAAAATCTGGTAAGGGTCCGTTTATCGCAACTCTGGTCATCTCGTGTGTCGGATGTCCAAATCTCTTAAAGTATTCAGAACATTCTCCCTATCCAAGAAAACTTCCAGGATAACATGCTACCATATCAACTGAGATAACGTCATTATAATCGTATTTAGTATTCCACAATCCAGCATGTCCGTATTCCACACAACTGTGTTGGACATCTTCAAGAAATACCAATCGTGTCCGTTTCCATGAATTTTTCTCCTGAGCAGCGTGAGCAGCAACTGATGGAACGGTAAAACAAATAATCAGTAATTATCCAACCTTAATATCATCAGAGGTATATTTTAATGCAAGATTTTTCATTTCTTCGTGGAGAAATTCTGTACGATAAATATCACCATTAGACCGTACAAACTGATCATGATAATCATATTCCGAACTTTGAAACAGCCAAACAGATACAGGGTCAATTTTACTGATATTTCTGATAAAATCAAATACATGACCATTATAAAATTTAACCGTTCTGTCTCGTGGAAATATTGTTACTACCACAGTCCATGCATGTGCGTTATGATCAATAATATCTATCGAAGCTCCTCTTGATTTATATTTCGATTTGTACAAAATCTCTCCGGTTAACGTCTTCACTGTTATTGGGAATTTTAATTTCTTTCCCAGCTCAGCAACGTCGCTGATAGACGCTCCGGTATCTTTAACTGTTTCTGCCCACGTATTTATTTTTTTACATCGTAAATCCGTTAAACCGTTTCCGCGTATCGCGTTTGTGAAATGTTCTGTAACCCGTTCAGCTACACAATTTATCCTTGACAATTTTATAGGTTTGAGATCCCCAACGTTAGGTTTATTATTTAACGGATATATTGCGTACACAACCGCAGTCACAGGATATGCTCGTTCGTAATATGGTTTGTCAATACCAGTAAGTATTCCTGGTCTGGAATTTTTACTGAGAACAATATTATTTCCTGACTGCATGTGGACAGAATCACGTTTGTCACGAATAATCCAAGTGTCATCGTCTGTCTTTACAATAAATTTTATTAAAATAAAATATCTCTGAACAAGGTAGTCAATAATCTCTCTTCCTCGTTTGTCATTCATTACATTAACAATATTTCCAATTCTGAATGTCGACCACACATGAGCCGCACCATCGTCGCGAAATTCCTTTTTGGCTTCACGGATACGTTTTGTTATATCTTTATTCGTTAAAGCTAGATCTTGCATCGAAAAACTAAATTTATATTTCGGCAGTCTGTCAAGATCAAATCTAGCTCCCGCTGAGACAGCGGAGGGTTCAATTGCGGATAATTCCTGCATTATTATAATTAAGACAAATATATATTTAAATTGAATTTTAATCTCTTTAATATGATTCAAACAAAGAATCGATGTAATTGGCTTATGATCGGATATACTTCTCCTTGTAGCAAAGCATGCGTAAATGAATTCTGCGGTTTTCACATGCAGTGCGTTAGACATGGAAAAATAGGACCAAAACCGTGTGTGCGGTGTGGTGTTGGAATCAAAGGAAAAGCTCAACTGTGTGTGCAATGTGGTGGTAAAAAATACAGAAAGCTGAAACGATATTACGATTAAAAAAAAAAAAAAACATCTTCAGGTGAATCTCCTATAAAAACCGAAGAAGATTATCTCGCTAGATTTTCAAAATAATGATTTAAACAAATAATATTAGTATATAAATGGAACAAAATGAGTTTGTAACGCATCCAATCATTACAAATTATGAAGCATCTCGTGATGGTGTAATTAGGCATTGTAGATTAAAGAAACCAGTCGGTAGTGTTGATAAATTTGGTTATTTTAGATTTAATACCAGTGGAAATAAAAAATTTTTATCACATAGGTTCGTGTTTGAGTGTTATTTTTGACTAATCAAAGATAGACTTGTAATCGATCACATCAGTGGTGATAAACTTGATAACTCGCTTGATAATTTACGAATTGTTACACAAAGTCAAAATTGCAAGTCCGGAAATTCTGGCGTCGCACGATACGCAAGGGCTGTTAAATCTGTAAATACAGATGGCGAAGAAATTATATTTAAGTCAATTAATTCTGCTGGTAAATATTTAAACATAGTACCACCTTCAGTAAAATGCGTGGCAGATAATATCACAAAATCTGCTTTTTCGGTAAGATTTGGACGAAAAGTCAAATTCGCGTATGTTCGTATGGTATCAGATTATTAAGCGAGACAACTCCGTCAAGCATAACTTAGGAAATCTTGCAGTTGTCGTACTTGTTGTACTAATGACAGTAATATATTGTGAATTTTGGTCAAAATGGAACCCACATTGCTTTGAGTAAGTATCGATATATCTTTCCTTATTCTATGTGTTATTTCGTCCATAAATAAATATATCGTTCATAAAAATGATATGTAATTGTGTGTACACTAGTCAGCAGCAAAATCCATTTGTCTTCAAAATACATGTATAACACAACAATAGAGATTTATACAGTTTGAATGTCCCATAGGACACTGATGTTTCCAAGAAGCCCATTGAATGTAGCTAATTTGTGTTACTATTACACAGAAACACATTTACTAAGAACAAACTAATCCGATAACCTGAGTCACATATTGTCTATGTTAGATTATATCGGCTAATATATCTCAACAGTGAATAAATGTATACATGAAGTTATTTTTAGAAATGAGTATGGCATATGTATTCATATAACTTATCGATTATTTTAGTATCCTTAGCAACGTCTGATTAATACAGACTTTTAACTCGGCAGAAATGCGGGTTTTGTGTATGTAGTTTCTCCAAGTATTTGGAAACTGAAAATAAATTCACATTTTACAATAAATTGTGATTTTATTAAGAAATCCACAATACATTTTACAATAATTGTGATTTTATTCTGTATACTTGCGCTTTAACTATATAATAATATTTTCATTATGTATATATAATGAAGTCCGGTGGCCGATTGCTAACGCGCTTGATTCTCGTACTCAAGGTCCGTGGTTCGATTCTCGTGACCGGCATACTGTCGGCGAAGGGCGATTTGATGCCAAAATTTCTTTTTTAGTGGGGCCGAAGGCCGCCCCTTCTACGTTTCAATAGAAAATTTGTACACTCTCCCACCATGTCACTTGGTGGGTGCAGTTTTGCACTCCCTGGGTTGATTACGATGGGGGAGTGTGTAAATTTTCTATTGAACGTAGAGAAGGTCCTAAGATAAGTTAGTAAAGTCTATACGTACTGTGCTGTCCCTATAAATATATGTAAATACATTACTGTAAATATGTTAATACGTTACTGTAAATACTGTTACTGTAAATATGTTAATACGTTACTATAAATATATGTAAATACGTTACTGTAAATATGTTAATACGTTACTATAAATATATGTAAATACGTTACTGTAAATATGTCAATACGTTACTGTAAATATGTTAATACGTTACTGTAAATACTGTTACTGTAAATATGCTTGCTTGATTTAAGGGGTTACATGAAATCACGATGCCTAGACAGCCCTCTGAATTTCTAATATTTCGTCTCGATTAGGAATTCGCTGGGGGGTGTGTCTATGCGTCTGCGTCCATAATATAAGTTTATATATAACCTCTGAGCCTGCTAGGATGTTCTTTGGCAACCTAGGGGTTTCACATGGGGTTAAACTGTGCTGTAAATATGGTTGCTGTAAATACGCTACTGTAATTAAGATTCTGTGTTTTGTGCTGTCCTTAATTAAGATATAACCATATGTATATAATCATAATCATATGTATATAATCATAATCATATGTATATAATGATATGTATATAATGATATGTATATAATCATATGTATATAATAATATGTATATAATCATAACCATATGTATATAATCATATGTATATAATCATCTTGAAACAGTCCTTAAGGACTATTATTTTTATTTTATTAATATTATTCTGATTTTATTTTTATATTAAACAAACATTTATAATATAATGAATTCGAAAATATTAATGTTATTATTTCTGCTATTAAAAAATTACAACATAACGGTATAAATATGTCTGATAATCTTAATCCTGAAAAAATTCTGTTTGATTTTTGAATCATTAGAACAACGAAAATTAGAAAACAGATACACTTTGCCATCTGATTATAAATTCATGAAGTTTATCCAGCAGGCAATGTTACAGTCGCTGGCAACAGTTACAAATAATCAGGTAAAGCTGTTTGTACCTCTCTCACAAGCTATTGACAAAATTAAGTTAAAATTATCTCATGAATACGAACAGAAAAAGATTGTGAACTTTCGTATAAGACAGTTAAGAGAGCATTGTGAAAATGAAAGTGAATGTGGAGTCAATGTGATAATGGCTAAACAAAATCCCTGGCAAAATTGACAGTTTATTTATAATATAATAATATTTTATTCTGATAATTACGATTTACCCCAGTAAAAAAAAAATTATTCTGATCCGAGTTAGATTCGGATATTTTTTTATTTTTTATTTTTTCTTTTTTTTTGTTTTGCGATAACGCTCTATGATCTCACATATAGATTAATACTTAAAACCTCATTTTGAAAATCCAAAATACGTCCTATTTGGTCTGAAAGTTTGAAATGTATCCTTGATAATAACGGATTATGTACACGTAGATAAACGGGTTTAATTGGTTCAGATACAATTAACCACCCGGGTGGCGCTTGAGGACTGAATGAATATAATATATATCCTTGCTGGGCCTGGCTAGACTTTGAAAGATCTACTTGATAGCTGCCATCAATTACATCACATACTAGATTGACTGCGATCGTTGATGTTATATTAATAATACCAGGTGAGATATGACGGCCTCCACCGTATGGATCGTTATTATGTTTAAGCATAACCGATGGCGGGACTATTTTTTTCCATGATTCAAGTATTTTTGGAAAATAATCGTTGATAAGATCAGTGATTGATTTTTTTAGTTTAACGGCATCAAATCCTGGTATCATAAATGTTTGTAATTGTTCTTCTGTTATTTTGTAATGATCAATAAATATTTGTTTCCACCTTAAGTATCCTTTTAGAATACTTAATCTTTCTTCTTCACTAAGACTACCTTCTAATTTAGGATTAGTTGCTCCTAAAACAATACTTCGGATAGCAAAAACCAAATCTTTGATGATTGTATTTAAGTGTTGTATCGTTTCAATTACCTGTTGTTTTATATCGTTGATAATGCTGAATAAAGAGTTTGTAAATTACCGAACACACGTGGGTATTCAGAATTAATTGGATCTAAAAATCTTTGAATACCTTTCTCATAAACTATTTCCTTTCCACGATCTGGTCCTTCTCTAATAATATCAAATAATGCAGTCTGATGCGCAGGAATTACTATATCATTATGTGGATCCTGATTAAGAAACTTAAATATATAGTAATCTCGATATTCTGGACGTTTTATAAATCTTTTTTCCGTTTTGAGAAATTCATTTTTGGTTGGTTCTGGAATTCCATTTGACCTTTGGTCTGGGGGAACATCAGGCCATCCTAACACTGATCTGATCGAACTTTGATAAATATCTACAACATAATCAGGGGAATTTATTTCAATCGCCGCTGATAATGTTGGTTCGTAAACAGTGATTGCTATTTTGGATTCTTTTCCTATAATAGATTTAATTCTACGTTGGAACTCATCGTTAATCTGTTCTATTTGATAACTGGCTGTTGAAATTCCAACAACTTGCCAATCAGGAGTTCCATCGGGTTTATTCTTATTTGCAAATACAAGTGAATTGTTTTCTGGTAGTCCACCAAACGATTTTGACCTGATATTTGGCAAGCTATGATAAACTCGTAATTGTGCTAATGCTATTTCACTTGCTGAAATTGCAGTTGGAAAGTTAACGTTAAATTCAGGATTGGTCGAACTTAATGATATCATAGTAGTTTTTGACGGCGTTGTATTAGTGACGATCTGTTGTAATAGTTCTAACGTTGACATTATTTAAAATACTTAGTATTTAATTATTATTTTAATAGAACGCGTTGCGTTCTCTCTCGGGAATTCAGTCTTCCACTTTATCACAAGTTACTTTATCACTAAAATCGCTAGCGATTCTAAATGCTTCATCATAGGTTTTCATTATCGTTGCGAACTCCTCATCAGATATTTTACCATCGCTGAGGTACGCCGAAAGATACGATGATAGTTTAGAATAAGATGTTGTTACTGTGTGTAGTTTTATTGTATACTCGTGTAATTTATCATTTGTACATGTAGATATCTTCTTAGCGATAATACTGAGAATACCTGCGATAATCGTTGAAGTTGAAACAACAATTGTTACAACTGCAGGTGCTGTCATTGTTATTGTTGATAATAATAATCCGGTTCCAGCAATAACAGCAGAAACTGAGTAAACAATTATATCAATAACAACCATACGTCTGCGATATTTTTTTACTTTTACTGTATAATCGTCGATGATATTTTTTAGTTTGGTTTGACACTCACATACTTGATTGTATCTGTGACGTTGAACGTCGATAAGTGACTCCGTCACTAGGGTTTGATTCATTATACAATGACAACGTCATTTAATTAAGTAATTACTTGAAAAGTTTCAGCTACGAATTCCAGACACCACCAGTAACGTCTCGGGGGCATTTCCGTTGATGTCAACGTAAACGTTTCTTTGATGTTCTTTTTTAGCATCACCAGTAGAGGATTATAATGTACATTCGGTGATGATGAAGTGGCCGCAGTAATTTCCAAACCGTACACGGATAGCCTGTATAACCCAGTTACTTCTGCGGTATGTTCGAGAGTGTTATCGCGCGGTGTCCATGTTGATGATCCTGATGCTACTGTGTACTCGATATTTTTAATTTGTCCGCGTGGAATTTTAATCAGATTAGTTTTTTGAACAATATTAGGTATTCCACTGACAATGTCGTTGAGTTTCGTGTTAACGTCGGAGAGTTTGATATCAACGGTTGGTGGACTTCCAAAAAATTCATTAATTCTGTTTATATTTCGACGAAAATTTAAGAACGTTTGTACGTGATTATTAAAATTAGTATTGAGTGTAGTCATTTCATCACTGATTGTAGCTAACGAAGTTGTCATAGGAATTTCCTTATCGTCTACATATTTCTTCGTTGCAGCATCAAAATCTGATTCTGGTGTTCTAAGATTATTAATACCATTATTATTCATGTTGAGAAATGCACGCATTATACCACCGTTGATTAATACGTACTTAGATTCTTGATCATCGACGTATTTTTTTGTTGCTGCATCTGTATCTGCGGTTGGGTTTCCAAGGTCTATAATTTTATTTCGATTCATGATAATGTAATCCGTGAATGAATCACCAGCTCGCTTGATAAAATCGTTAACTGACTTACCGGAATCTTGTATTTTACCTTGATCAGCAAAAGTAACGATATTATTAATAACCGCGGTGGGAATTCGTATAAGAACATTTGACAGTTGTATATTACTTGTCTTTAATCGTCCTTGTTTATCCTGAAAAACAACGACTTCATTTTGATCCACACTTGTGATATTTAATAAATCATTGATTTCATTTCTGAGCTGATCAAGAGTTGCATATTTAAATAAATCGACTTGCTGCTGAGCTTTGCGAGAAGATCTTCCATAAATATCTACCATTATATTTACTAATATCTGTTTAAGTGTGACAACGTAGTATATTCATGCACGACTTTATGAGGTGGTGTTGTTGATTTTGATACAGCATCAAGTACAGCGAGTACTTCTCGACCACATATTGGCGGATCCGTTAATTTTTGTGTTGGTAATGTTGAATACCAGATCTTAGAACGCATCGAATTCTTCCTTTGCACAGCAGTACTTCGTACTGTGCTAACATATTTTAAAAATTCTTTTGGTGGTGCCAGTCCATATGAATCAAAATAAATAATTCCACGTGGATCAATTGCATATGCCACCCAATGAGTGCCTGGGCCAGAGTTTTTATCGAGATTAATAATACCAGTTTCATGTTGCATTGCAACGGTAGGTAATTGATCACGCATAAAAACTCCTCTAAAGTTTTTTATATTCAGTTGCTTAGCAGCATTAAGTAAATCAAAATTAGACATAGGAAGAATCATCGAATTCGATGACGAAGTCACCGGGGCAGTCTTATACCTTTTCCGTACCATGAATGTGGGGTCCCTGGCAATCTTAGACCGCGACCGTATGCTGGGCCTGATAATCTTAGACGGCCCGGCTGTGGCACGTTTGGTGCTCTTAGACGTCTTCCGTGTTGTTTTGCCCGTGATCTTTTTTTTAAGTTTTCTGCGTGCATAATTCCTTGACCCGTTGCTTTCTTTAACGCCATTCCAGCAGCGGTTCCAACAGCGCCTAATGCAGCTGCTTTCGCAACAGCTGGGGCTGCAGCGGCTATTATTGCTGGCAACGCGGGAAGAAGTGGAAATATGCCACCCGTTTTAACGATGTCTTTAATGACACTCGCAGAAAGATTAAGTTTTATACCTTTATTTAATTTTTTTGCTTCATTGAAATGCGTATGCTGGCGTTCTGATAATGATAGCTTATTCGGACCACCTGCGATCTGTTCTCGCTTTAGTGATATTTTTACCGCACAATTATTTTTTGATGATGATTGTAGCTTTTTAATCTGACCAGGAGTCAGACTGACATTAACTAGATATGACATTTATAATTATTATGAGTGATCTAATTACATGTTTTCTACTGGGGCATCAACGACTCGCATTCGTCCACCAACACCTTCAAGTAACATTGATTTATCGCTAAGTATAACAGCGATTGCCCTATAACCACCATCGGGCAGTCGAGCTACACGAGCTCGAAAGTATATATCAACGACAGATTGTCTGAACAAATCTAAGTGTTCTAGTGAAAAGTAATATATTGGATACAGTGTTGTTAAATCACGCTGAGATATCTGTAAACCAGAATCAACATTCTGATCACGCCCCATAAATGTCATCAAACGATAATATACACGTGCTACATGATTAATTTCAAAATTTAGCAACACTTCTTCAGAAGGTTCTTGATGTCCATTTATCCTCAAAGAAACTTCATTAACCCCAAGCGTGTCAAACACCATTGGATTTCGTAACTGTGAGTCTACTCTGGCATTTTCCTGAATCGCGACAAATATATGTCGTGGTGCTGACACCCCCTGCTGTGATGCTATCTGCCATGTAAATAAACCAGCAACGGCACCTTGAATACTATCTGTGGTCACAGTCAACCATGACAACATTGATTTACCACCACTGTCCATAAAAGAAAGTAACCGTTGTTCTTCGGTAATTGATGGAGTCATCGTTGGCATCCACAACGAAAGTTTTGTCAGTATTTTTTTTACCTGCAGCAACGACAGCATCACGCCATATTGCATCATTGTCGGTGGCTTTTCGAACAAGTACCACTGTGTGTTTAGCGCCAAATATAACCTTCCTAACATTTCTGCAGAATCCAAATATATGTGACAGTGGAATCGCACATGAAAAATTTTCTTCTCCATTTAACATTGTTCGACGTGATGCGAATCCTAAGTTTAAATTTTCATTCATCGATGCGATTTCAGTTCCAGCTGCATTTAGTGTTACATTTCTACTTTCTGGATGATCAGTTGTATCCTTTGCAAACATCATTGATGGACCAGCTGATCTTGAGTAATCATCGCTGTATCTTGCAAGACCAAGCATCGTCGTGGCAATGTCGACGTTTTCATGACAGATCTCAATCTCTCGTCCATCAATGATATATGCCGCACTTTTAAATAACGCCATAATACCATTATTGACAAAACCAGGTCGATCTAAAAGTCCATAATTTGTATTATATACTTTTAAAAGTCTACCTTCGACTTCAATAAATGCTTCAGCGGGTAAGAAATATCTGCTTGTATCTTGAACTTGTATCTCAATTCTTCCACGCTCGTCAGGTACACGTGCGTCATAAGAATAATATTGATAATCGCGCATAGATTCATCTTTTAAAACTGGTGCATCCATGTCAAACGCGGGATCATATATACGCTTGAACATCTTTATTATTATCGTCTTCGTCTAACACGAAGACCACTTCCTGCTATCAGACTAGCGGTTATATTTTTTTCTTTTTCTAACCCAACATTAGTGTTGGTAGCCAACTCCGCTAGTTTTTGATTAGCAGCTTGATTTATTATTTTACTGACATTTGCGGGCATCACTTCAGTGCTGGGTAATATTACTGGCTGAGGTTTTCGTCGTATTAATCGCGCTAGTCTATCCTTGATTGCTGAGAATGTTTTGCTAGCAACATCACCAACTGCGCCAATACCTTCTTCACGAACAACATCAATAGCTTTCATTCCTAGTTGCTTTGCAAGCGGTATTGCTTTTGGGGCTATCCTTCTAAATAGACCTTGAACAACATCACCTAGTCCATCTCCGTAGGTCGTTTTGTATACTGGTAATCGTGAATTTATTACCCTAACCATGGTTGGTCTATGAGTATTGTGTATGATCATATTATTATTAGGTGATTTTATCACTAATTGCATCTAATTACATACTCAGTCACTATGATAATCGTCACTAATTTCATTAATAAGGGACCGATAAACACCAATATCCATAACACCACCTGTAAATAATCGCTGACAAATATCAGCTGCTTCATTAATGATTTCTGGGGAATTATTACCAGCTCGTTTTCCTCCAATGAGAATTTCTAGTCGATCAACATCAGCAAGGACGTTACTGGGACAAGTAATAAAGCCACTTCCTAAACCACTTCCAGTTGCGCCAGGATCTTGATATTCTTCCTCTGTTATTTTGACTGGTTGTCGTTGTCGTGGTGATTGAAATCGTTTCATCATTTCTTGAAATTGTTGTTCTTGTTGCGGTGATGGTTGTTCTCGTTATTGTTGTGGTGATGGTAATTCAAATTGTCGTTGTGGTGATGGTAATTCAAATTGTTTAGCTTTTTTCATATCCTCATACACAATCTCATCAAATCTATTAAAACTTCTAGTATCTTCATCAGATCTGATTTCCGGAGTGTCAGTAGTGATGCGATATACATCCTTGATCCAATCAGCACGTTTTAGAGATTTAACATATTCTGGTTTTACGTATTTATTTTTTTTCATCATATCGCGGTAATATCAAGTAATTGATTTGGGTCCTTGACAGCAGCAATACCTTCAGGTGTAAATTTATCTATTATCTTAATTCTGGTTCTTGGTGGTTTAGGTTGTGGTTGTGGTTGTTGTTGTTGTTGTTGTGGTTGTGGTTGAGCTGCTTGAATACGGCCAGCAATATCAACAGGTAATGTTTCAAGAGCTCTTTGTGTTGCCTCAGTTGCTGTAACAATTTTCTTTGATGGTTCGACAATCGGTTTAAATAATTGTTCTGCACCTTTTGCAAACTTCACCTGAGACTCCTGACGAGCTTGTAGTTGTTGTTTGACTAAATCACGAACAGGTAAATATTTTTTAATTGCCTCTAGTCGCTCTCGAGCTAATCTAGCTGAGTGTGGTTCTCCAATCATTATTGATAATATTTATAATGGCTGTTTAATTTACAGCAGCAGAGGGGGTGAACGACCAGCGTTGAGTGACCAAAACGTAAACGAAACATTCCTAAAAATAAAAACGCGCGTCAGAGAAAGTAACAAAATGAGCCAACTCAATCGGCCAGTTAGAGTCAGGTTAGAGGTTGTGGTTTAACGTTATTGACCTTAAGATTTCCTTTTCGTAGGAAGGTTTATTTTTCATAAATAAGGTCTCGAACAAAAAGGGTTTGTTCACCCCCTCTGCTGCTAAAACAAATGGGATGCCGCCGCGAGTTTCGAACTTGCGACCTATTGTTTGGCAGCCGGGACACAGAAACAAATGGTGGTCTTTACATATAAAGATTCAAAAACATTAATTTCCTACAATATTCTACATGTGATTCTGTTGAGTTTAGTAGAAATAACTTATCTTATTGTTATTTTTAGGTGTGTGTTATTTTTGGTTAAGTGATAGTAGTATAGTGGGGTACCGTAGCGACAATGGGAATTAGCATTACAGACCCCCCCTGGGCCAGTATAGCCCC
>JAECUM010034068.1:0-11008 GCA_016617855.1 Megalonaias nervosa
TCAACACGATTTACTCGTGCTTGATCAGGCTTTTCCTGATTGTTAGAATCAAGTCGTATATCCATGCGTGTACCCAGGCCTATAATAATTCTAGGGGGGGGGGAGAGATCAGGATATTTATTCCAGGGTGTACCTGGTACCCAGCAGCGATATCTCCGCCGACTTGTTTTTTAACCCTGCGCATTTGCCGCAGATGGAACTGCAAGTTCCTATGAACGTGAACTTCTTTGCTCCACATCGAACACAGTTTCTAGTTTCTACTAGTACATTACGTGTTTGAGATCGAGTTGGATTTGTCATACATGCTTTTGCGTGACATCCTACACTATATGAAGACATGGTTGTATTATCTACTATTTTATTCAATAGCATCACGGAAACGTACACCTGTACCCACTCAGAAAGAATAGGAACAAATGAAAAAGTGGTTAGAGCGACAACCTGTACATGAATTTGGCAACCGGAAGAGCAAGACAAATGGATAAAAGAACAAGCACAAAGGTGGCATCATCAACAACCAGAACCTCACAAATCTCGCACAATGGAAGCACAATCAGAATGGATAGACGAATAAGTAAAAAGTTTGGCGAAGCAACAGTACCAAAGAAAGGAGACGGCCTTGGTAGACTGTGTGACCCGCACGAGCTTGCTGATCGATTGGAAACACCCGTGGGATCAATTCATGAGAGCAGCATCTCACCCGAAATCATTAATGAGGACACATCGATTTTTAAGCGGTTGCTAACCAGTGACATCATAGACTAAAAAAAAACAAACCGCTGCAGTAGCAACCGCTAACAGCAATGGAAACGCTGCAAGGAATGAAAATATTTCCACCAATTCTTTGCATTTGCATCACCTCTGATATGGATAAATTTTAATGTCAGCGAGGTGTCTTTTTCACATGGCCACATTAAACTGATAAGTTGTGTTTGGATCAATCACAAGGTGAAGTTCCATTTAAAGTTTTCAGAAAGAGCATCAATGTCAGCCAGCAATCGTCTCTAATGCATTTTTTATTTTTGTAACCCTATACATGTATGAAAATACATGTGGATCACGGACTGCCTAAACAACTCCGGGTGTTAAAATGAAAAGAAGTAAATCGATATAACGTACGGAGTCGTGATGGGAAGTTTGTAGACACATGTCAATGATCTGATGACGGTCAATATACAACCAAGGAATGTGCTGTTAAGCGAAATTTCTTGAGAGGGTTCCTGGTAGCTGTTTAACCGCAAGAAGCTTACATCACTTCTAAGTCGTCAGATAGTATATTACTACACTTTTGGTCATTGTCTCTATCTCCTTTATTAAGCGTCCGCAATACGTTTTTGGTGCGGTAAGACCATGTTGGGTACTTTTTTTGCCATATAAACTGTCCCACAATATTGTTACTGAGTTCGTCTCTACGGTGTTCGCGAGAAATTACAGTGTTGATGAAGTTACAGACTTCATACACGACAACGAACGGTCTTCTGCAGTCAGTGAATGTTAATGTTGATAAGTTAACTTTACCATCAGCGGCAGCTCCATCACGCCAAATTGCATCGTTAGTGCTGTTCTTACGAAACAATGTAACCATGTGTTTAGCTCCAAAACTAAATTTACATTTGTCGAATCGGACAGACGTTGTTGAGTATTTTCACTGATAATGTTATTTACTGGGGTGGTGCTCGAGTGATATTCAGCTTGGATAATGATTCCAACAACGAACCAAAGCATAGAGAAACATCTATAAATCGTGTTGATGCTGCATGTTACCGACATGACCTTGCTTATTAGGCATTAAACGATATCTGAGCACGTCAACGTGCTGATATATATCTTATTCATGACTGAAATGCAATTAATCCTACGATTGAAGAACGAATCATCAAATGGATTTATCAAAGGATGTATGAAGGATGAGATTTACTTGGATAAGGAGAAATGGCCACTTATTGAAGGTTATATATGTTGATATACCGGTTCCTATGCGGACTTTATCAAAAATATACTAACATTCCGCGGTTATTCAAAAGGTGAAAAGTAGCAAGCTCGGTAAAGCAATTAATTTTACAGGACAATCACCACTTCGCCGTTTGGTGCCTGAGTTCCAACATTGGAAGACGCGTCCACGGGAGACTAAGCGTCCATCTAGTAGATCATTTGTGCTAGAAGAATTGCAAGTCATTCCTAGAAATACAGAACTGCCGCCAAAGTCTATTTTATTGCATTAATGCATCTATGGCGTGGTGTCCGTATGCGTAAGTGGTAATTCCGAAGATGAATTTCCATCGTTTGGTGACAACCTTACCTTGGTGCATCGGTGTGCACCCAGATGAATCATTTTTGTTGTGTGTGTGTGTGTGTGTGTGTGTGTGTGTGTGTGTGTGTGTGTGTGTGTGTGTGAATCCACTTTACTCGCAAAGACATTCCACATACATTTCATGACGAAGATCCTATTCAATAATTACTCCTATTTAATATGTACGGCAATGAAAACACCATCAAAGATCTTTCGGGATTCAAATCCTTTGTCAGCAATAAGCCTTCGAAGCTTATCAAGTTCACTGTCCCTAACAAGGTTGACTCGAAGACGATTTCGCAAATTCTCCATCGTCTTGTCAGACACGGAATTAATTATGAGCTTACTAAGGTCTATCAAACTCATTTGTAGGCAGATTTATATTCATGTGGATATAAGGAACCATCAACACGAGTTGGAGACGTCCAAGTACCCGATGGACTTTACTTATTCGCGTTTCTAATTGCAAAGTCAACTGCAGATTTCGAACGTAAACTATATTATTGTTTGGGTTGTTGGCACGAGCATAGCGGTGACATGCCATTGATATTCCACCTCTATGTCTTCGTTCAATAAAGATATGTTTATCGATATCGGTTAGCAGTTCTAACTCGCTCTTAATCTTTGATAATAATACGTCCCATGCCATCCTCGGCGATGTGAAATAGTGGGCCGGTTCCAGTTTAAGTGATTTGGACTAGCTTGCCCAGTGATAAACTGAGAAACTGTTACGAATCAATGAATTGCAGCTGACCAAACCTAAATGTTAGATATAATTCCATATTATTGCGAATGACCCTTAATGGTGCCTTTGATATTGTTGGTACTGCTTCTATTATTAATTGGCTCTCACATCAACGCAAGTTATAAAACACTACAAGAATTTGTGTTTAACTTGATTTAGTTTGCAGTTTTAGATTGCATGCTTTGTGTGTCTTATATACGTGAGAGTGATCGTGAACGTTGAAATCGGAGGAGCTGAAATCATCATCACAGATTCAGAACTAAGTGGCATCAGAAAACGTATTAATATCCTTACAGTTCAGGATCATGCCTGCTGGCGAATATATATGTTGACAAATTTCAACGCTACTTTAAGCGATTAAAAGAACCCATCTCAACCGAGTACTTGCCATGATATAACATTGGTGGCTCAGTTTGCCAGTCACATCTGACAACAGTGTAACAAAATGCGCATTGGGAATTGTTCCGCAACTTAGACTATATTTGTTTGTTTGAATCTTCAACTATACCGTTAAACATGCAAAGTCCGCACAGATGATAATCAGTGCTTTCATTTTTCGTTGCACCGCTCTAAACTTTAGAATTATTTAACTAAGTTCTGGCATAATCGCACGCTGTGACTTTTCACTGATTCCACATCAGTAAAAGTCGTGGCTAGCGAGCAGATTTTGGGTGCTAGATATGTGCATACAACGTTTGCATGGAAATCGTTTACCCTCATCCTTTGTGTATCAGTTAAGCAACCGGGAAAGATTCTTTATCCATACATAATGAGATAGTGACTCTGAACCATTCATATCTCTCAGCAATTTTTGTTTTGTGCATGTGGGCATAGTTCAAGCGGTTAAAAGAATTTTATGATTCAAGTGAACACATTAAAAACAATACCCAAGTTAAGTGTTTCAAACCTTTTGAATGTGATATTACTAACCTGCACCGGAAATTTCATATTACCAAAATTTAGTTCACACAAGTATTGCTAGTATCGTCGCTCGCGACTGGTCGTATTGCCACTCGCGGGATCTAGAGCAAATAAGAGCGCCCATTTAAAACATCGATTGTCATTTTTTTCTCACATCTATCACTGACCCGGCGTAATATTCACTCTGGTGTTGAAATATAGTTAGACTCGCGAAATAGTATGCTTGGGAAACTAGCAAATATCTTTCAAGAGTCCACCCAGATCTTGTATTTTTCCAACATTTCAAAAATCTTTTAAAAGCTTTTATCGATTTCATCATTAATAAACTGTGCAGCTTAAGACTTTAATTGGATCGCAATTAAGCCACAAGGTTGTGATTTTTAATACATCTTTGCAATGGTTAAGTGGCTTATTCCAATGCAAATAAGAAACAATATTTGCTTTAACTCCGGATATGCATCGATACAATTCCTAGACGTATCTTTGATAAAAGTTTCATGCAGTCTTTACCTGGGTGTTCGACCGGGATAATTGTCCGATAATTCTGTAAATCACCTCGACGTTTATATAACTTGTACGTGTAATTTTAGTTCTTTTATGGCAACCTCAGTAACAATGGTATGTGTAGTACGGCGAATATGCACAGCAGCCTTGGAGGCAGTAGCAGCTGCAAGAAGAGGACGGTTTCATTCATCATTAACCATGCGTGCAATTTCAAGTGTCAGGCTCGTGAAGGAATTTGAACATTTAATCGTGCTGCCGTTTCAGGAAGCTGTCTCACAATCTTACACGATTCGGATCTTATACCTAATAACTTATGTATGTGAGTTTTTCTTGCGCCTCTTGGCATTTGTATCTTACACTCACGTGCGGGTTCTTTCAGCTGTTGGACAATCGTCGTTGCAACCGGCTGTGGTTGATCCAGGGGAAGATGTTCATATACTGATCATAATAACTCAAGTATTTCAGATTCTTTCATACGGACCGGTATTCGTACCCAGTGCTCACGCGCCAGTTGTCTTAGTTGAATCATAATCATCATACTGATATATAAAGGAAATGTTTACTCTAATAGCAAATAATGTCAATAATATTTTTAGTTTTCTTTTATACTCTACCAGGATCAGAAACTGCAAACGGTTCAATCCCGTCAATTATTTAATCAACTTTGTGATGTGTTTCATCAATATTATTGGATATTTCTACAACAGTTGAGCTGACAAGTTGTCACCGGCGCGCATTATAATACTCGTGAACAGATCAGCACTATCGGCAAAGCTGATATCGCGACATTGGCTACAGTATCAAATTTAAGATTATAGATATGGTCGAACACCCTGACGAACACGTAACACTAGCAAATGTGATTTACATTATACGTAATGACAGGTTCTCCAGCATAGTTCATGAATTTCAAGCCACACACCTTTGCAGTAATTACATCCTAATGTCAATGAATTTTATATACACACAGCGTTATCTAATTATATCATTTTCTCCAGTCGCCGCCGTTCGTTGAATAATGTTCCATTCGCGTCATAGGCTTCCAGTAATATTTTTTCTGGACTTATATATTAGCTGACGAAGTCCATCAGGCGATAAATCCTAATCTGTGTACTTTTTGCCATTATATATACCGCGGTAATTGTTGGATATAAAAGGAAATATCTCCGCTTGAGTTGCGCTTCTGAAATAGTATCTTTGAGACTGTAGGCACTCTACGAACTATAAGCTGTTACACATGAAGTTCCTAAGAACAAGATAAGGTATGCAGTCCATATCAATTACAGCGGTTTATACATATGTGCATTGGTTGGGTCTGTAATAAATAAACGTACAAAGGTGGTATCTGTAATACAACGAGAGCGTTAATGAACAATCACTGCCAAAGTATACAATAGTAGTGTTATAATGACGAGTTTTTGGTAGTTACTGATCTAGGTCACAGTCTTTTTCCCCACGTGACTATCCTCTTTCATGGACGCCTGTGGGTACTTTTCACGAATTACAGTAGAGTTTGCATGCATACACATATAATACGAAAACAAAAAGCCATGTGGTATAGGGGGCTGTGATCTAGTTCAATCTCCATATGACTGAAAAATTGTTAAAGCTACGTTAAAAATCTAAATCACACACACACACACACACACACACACACACACACACACACACACACACACACACACACACACACACACTCTCTCCAAAACATCTAAAGCATACACTACGATAATTTACATGAAAACATAAATAGTTCAAATTCTAAATGCAGACTCATTATAAGTAATGTACATACATACATACTAACATACATACATACATACATACATACATACATATATATATATATATATATATATATATATATATATATATATATATATATATATATATATATATATATATATATATATATATATATATATATATATATATATATATATATACCACATACATTAAAAATAACATGGCATTTAAAGTGTTGGTATAAAGCAATTTGATCTACCAATACTATTGGTATATCAAATTGTGATCCGCCCATGGCGCAATAATACGCATATATAAACATTCTAGCGACCGTCTGCAGTTGATTCTAGATCAATGATGAATTTCCACATATTAATCATTAGTGACGTATGAAAATAACGATAAAAAGTATTAATAATCCTCGTTTTCTAAATGAATTTAATATGGTACACATTTTCATCGCAATCCTTTCTGATTTTGTTCCCCGTCC
Organism: Megalonaias nervosa; assembly: GCA_016617855.1. Lineage (NCBI taxonomy): Eukaryota > Metazoa > Mollusca > Bivalvia > Unionida > Unionidae > Megalonaias > Megalonaias nervosa. Next base: position 6,697 of record JAECUM010034068.1, read on the forward strand.
ACTCTCATACATAACGGACAAACTATGCAGAAATGTGGAGTGAGAGAGAAAATGAATTTGGGTTGGATTGAAACCTTGAAATAGAAATTACACCAAGTACCCTACAAGAATATGGTTCGTCGTAACGATACGTGTGCACTTTCCTTCGGATTTATCTGCATTGTTTGTCAATGATACAAAGTTGCAAACCAGGTCGCCATTATAAATTTCTCCGTTACGTAGTACACATACTGTGATGTATTTAATGTTATGTTTTGTCGTTGTTTCTTAAACATACTATAATTTTCTAAAAATAGATTATTATTAGTTAAATATGAAAATGTCCAAAGGCCCCTCCTTCTCTCCCTCTCTCTCTCTCTCTCTCTCTCTCTCTCTCTCTCTCTCTCTCTCTCTCTCTCTCTGAAATGACGAACGTAGAGGATTTGCGTTTGTATTATCCCATGATATCTCTTGACTTATGAATGATGGTAAAAGTTAAGTCAAACCGACCAAAGGATGAGAGAGAGAGAGAGAGAGAGAGAGAGAGAGAGAGAGAGAGAGAGAGAGAGAGAGAGAGAGAGAGAGAGAGAGAGAGAGAGAGAGAGAGCTTATTGTTGGTGGTACTAGAGCAGAATAATGACTTTGATCAACTGTAAATATATTAAAATATTTTAATTACCTCTAGCAGCAGAGAGGGTGAACCCTACAACTTTGTAGAGACCTTATTTTTGAAAATTAAGGGTTCCCTGAAAAAAAAAACATGTTTGCCTTAATAATGAAAACTTCTTTAATTGACCAGATTTTTTCACAATCTGGTCACGCGCGTATGTCATTCACCCTCTCTGCTGCTATAAATTAAACAGCCATTATAAATATTATCAATAATGAGTATTGGAGAACCACACTCAGCTAAATTAGCTCGAGAGCGACTAAAGGCAATTAAAAAATATCTACCCGTTCGTGATTCTGTTAAACAACAACTACAATCACGTCAGGAATCTCAAGTGGAATTTACAGAAGGTACAGAAAAATTATTTAAACCTATCACTGAGACCACTAAAGGTATTCAACCTGTGTTGGAGAAAACCGCTGAAGTAACTGGAAAAATAGCAGAAGGAACTGAAAAAATAGCAAGAAGAACAAAAAAGACAAAAAAAAATTTTACGTGAACTTCCAGCCGAAATAGCTGCTTCGATGCCAGTTCCGGAAATTCTTGAAGGTATTGAACAAGTTCGTGGTGAAATAGGTGATATAAAGGGTCGTATACAAGAACCAGAAGAACCAGAAGAACAAGAAGAACAAGAAGAACAAGAAGCGGGGGAGAGAGTTGCGTTGAGTGACAAATTTATCGAAGATGCTATTGATATTATTAAAAACGTTAAAAGTCCAATGTATTTAGCTATAATTGCTGAGAATAATTATATTGATCGAAGACAATTTTTAAAACCTGAATATGCTGATAAATATATAGATCGTGATACTTGGTACAAATGGATATTTCGTATACACTATGACATTAATCAGGCTAGAAAAAGTGATTTAAGATATTTTGATTATATGAATGCAATAGATGAATATATTGCCTTCATGCGATTATCATCAGAACAACAACAACAAGTAATTAAACAACAACAACAACAAACACAACAAGAACTAAAACGACTAGAACTAAAACAACTAGAACAACAAGAGCTACAACAACGAGAACAAGAACTAAAACAACGAGAACAAGAACTACAACAACGAGAAATACAAGAAGGAATGAAAAGACTAAATAGAATGAGACAACGACAACGAGAAAAAAGACAACAACGAGAACAAGAAGAAAGACAACAACGAGAACAAGAACTACAACGACGAGAACGAGAAATACAAGAAAAAAGATTAAAACGAGAACAACAAGAAAGACAACAACGAGAACAAGAAGAAATGAAAGAATACAATAGATTCAAACGAGAAATACAAAAAAAAAATATTAAAACGAGAACAAGAAGAAGGACAAGAATTTCAAGACGCTCCCGGAGCAACTGGAAGTGGTTTAGGAAGTGGTCTTATTACTTGTCCCAATAATGTCCTTGCTGATGTCGATCGACTAGAAATTCTCATCAGAGGAAAACGAGCTGGTAATAATTCCCCAGAAATCATTAATGAAACAACTGATATTTGTAAACGATTATTTAGTGGCGGCATCATGGATATTAATGTATATCGGTTTCTCATTAATGAAATCAGTGACGATTATTAAGTGATTTTATCACTAATTACATACTTAATAATAAAATGATCATAGGTTCACCCTCTCTGTTGTTATGATTTTTATCCAAAATTATATCAAGTCCGTTGCGATATCTTGACCTAGGATCATGTAAATTTATCGTTACAAAACCAAATGGAGCAGCTTGTGCTTTTGAAAAGAAATTTTTAAATTTATTCATGTCCATGTCGCCTGAACACCAAGTATAATAAATATTTTGTAGCGTATGATTATCTACGCTATTAAACACAACCAAAATATTGCAGTTGTCTCTGATTACTTTTGGAATTTGTGTATATCTCTGTGTAACATAAATCACGTCTGTATTTTTATGTCTACCTCGTGAAAATATTCTAGCTGGATTTGATTGTTTGTCCAGCATAACATCATCGTACACCACTAAATTATTAATGAATCCATGAGGGCCAGTGGCCCTGAGATCATCTACGGATGGCGCTTCATCAATATCAGTAATAAAGTCTATGACATTGTCTTCGTGCAACGATTTTGCGTTTTCATTAAAATCCTTAAGTACTTCATAACATCGCTGATCATCTACAGATGGCGCTACTAAATATAATTTATCCCACTTCAGCCATCGCATTATTAGATTAAGTAATAATTGCGTCTTCCCACTTCCAGATGGGCCTATTATAATCATTCTGATAGAATTCGGAAGCGCTGGATGGTGTTTTACTGGTTCTTGTTTTCGTGTCGCAGAAAAGTCAATTATATCCATATAATAAATAATATGAGTCTATATTGTGTTCGATGCAGAGCACCTACCGATACTACTGAATTAACGACAACAACAACAAGAAATAAAAGACGTGCACTTACAGGCAAGTGTGTGAAATGTGGTACCAAGAAATATAAATTTATTGCAACAAAGACAGGTGGGGTGATATCGCTGCTTCGTTAGGAAAATTACCAGGAACTCCATGGGCTAAATATCCCGGTGAGAAACATTTACCCGGATATAATTATTGTGGTCCTGGAACTCGACTTGATATCAGACTCGATGATCAAGATCAACCAAAACCAGGAGAGTATCCAGTAAATAAGATTGATCAAGCGTGTCACGTTCACGATGTCGCGTATAAAAGTAAGGATTTGCAACACCGACATCTCGCGGATGTAAAATTGATTCACGCGTTAAATTCTATACCTAATAAATCTCTCAGAGAAAAATTAGCTAGTTTTCTAGTAAAAACTGCTATGAAAGGTAAACTAGTGCTAGGGGCTGGTAATTAATTATATAACTATCATAATGGAATCTGTTTATTATTCCCGAGAGGATTTTGGAGAGGTAAAGCAGCGATTAGTAAACTCGCCGAAGCAGCAAAAGTTTCACGTGATGTCGCTGCATCATGGTTAGCACGACAGGCAATATGGCAAATCTTCCTAAGTCCACCTAAAAGAATTCATTACGCGCATTTTGATGTTAGTGTCCCTAATGAAATTCATCAAGCGGATATACTGTTTTACCACACGATACCATTAAAACACGTGGACGAAAATCACGCACTTACAAATACGCATTGACTATCGTTGACGTTGCTAGTAGATATAAAGAAGCGGAGCCATTATCAACGAAAACAGCATCCGAAGTTGCATCTGCGTTCGAACGAATTTATCATCGAGGTGGTCTACGATGGCCAAAACTACTACAGGTTGATCCTGGTAAAGAATTTCTTGGAGTAGTATCATCGTTGATGAAAAAACATAATGTTAAAATCAGACGAGGATATACTGAAATTCATCGTGATCAGGCAATCGTTGAACGATTTAATAGAACACTTGCTGAGCGGTTATTCGGGTATCAATATGCAAGGGAAATATCTACTGACTTCAAAGATAGATCTCGTGAATGGGTTGCAAGATTACCGAGTGTGATAGCTGCGTTGAATAATGAAATTACTCGTGCAACTTCCATGAAACCTTCTAATGCGATCAAAAAAAAATATATATCCAATGGCTACGGCCGACATGAATCTTTCTCTCAACCAGTATTAGGTAATGTTACAGTTAGATATTTATATGAACCCGGCGAACTTGAAGGCGGTAAAAAAAGAGCAA
>JAECUM010034069.1:0-18837 GCA_016617855.1 Megalonaias nervosa
GTGTGTGTGTGTGTGTGTGTGTGTGTGTGTCCACCCTGCATTCTTTGATGACACGATCAAAGAGTTTCTTAGAATTTGCAGCGTGTTTAACTCGTGCAAAACGTTTCAGCGTTAGGTCACTCCGTGCAAAAAGAGCTAACTCAGCAGTCTGCTTCGATGTGATGTTTTAATGTGGATGAGACAATTTGAAGAAGATACAAGCTTAGTACATCAAAACTCTGGACGGTACATTCGGCACACAGTGATTGGTCAAGATCCTTAATAAATGTCCTTTTATAGGACAGTATTTTAAATCTAACCCTATATCTGGTCAGTACTAAACGTACATTCGACGGCAGCGATATTTATATTTCCAAATCGTGCCCTAATTTTGTTATCTGCCCTCAACACTGCTCTTTCATCAAATAAATTCTAATTTCCGTTACGAGGCAGTTATTAACTTCATTATTTCGCGAAATATTTTCCGTTCACACCATTATTTTGGCTGAAGAAAAATAAATGTTGAAATGAATCTAGTATGATTCATTCGTTTCTTTCATTGTCATGGTATTGCTTATTTATATACATCGAGTGTCGCCGATTTCCAACCATATTGTTTCACACTGCTGCCTGTAAATTGAAATAGATGACAACAAGAATCAGACATATACAAGCTACGTGATGTTTCAGAAAGTGGTCTTCTAATTCTTCAGTTTTACTATTTTCCTACCCGCAGCTACATCATTATGTTGTTATCTATTCTCAGCTGAATATCCGGTTAAGAAAACATGCTCTCTTTTACGATTTATTTTAATATTTGATGATTGGATTTATCTAATAATTTAAATCACTCTGACTTGAAATATTTAAATCTTAACTCACGATTACTTATATAAATAATGATCATTTTTAGTGTATCCCGTAACATTTATCTATCCACAAGAGAATTTAGAATATTCCACTGTGCTATCTTACTAAACGGTAAATACAAGATGCCATCATCATCATCATCGTCGTCGTCGTCATCTATTTAATAAGGCGTTCTCTTATAACATTTTGTGTGCTGCCGCGGTAGTTTAGTTGCTACAGCGCCGTATTGGTGATCCAGTTTTCGTGGGTTCGATACCTGCCCATGCCTCAGGTTGGCTGCCTCGCTGTTTTTCTGTCTTTGTTATGGAAAGGCACTTAGCTCTCAGTTTTGCATGTTACAATCAGTGGTATGTTAAAAAAGTTCTTAAACATTAACCAAGCAACCGACTTGTGTGGTAACCCAAATATTGAAAATCAACCAATCAACTGACTTGTGTGTCAACCCAGTTATGGAAAATCAACCAATCAACTGACTTGTGTGGCAACCCAATTAAGGTAAATCAACCAAGCAGCTGACTTGTGCGGCAACATAATTACGGAAAACATCGCTTCTCAATGAAAAGTTTAGAGACGAATGCAATAAACGTGTCGCTGACTATTTGACTACAGCCTGCTTGCCTCCAGAGTTATTTTGCTCTTCCAAACGTTATGGCATTAACTTCTACCTTGTTCTATAGGTTATGTCTTTACCATGACTGTTATGCCACCATGACGTCCTCTCATCGACTTATTGTTCTGACAGAATAACGTCACTTTTGGGGTCACCGTTCCATGCGATTCATAACGTTAGGTGTATTGTTTTTTGTAATTAGCTGTTTGGAGTCAAAGAATGGGCATGATTTACTCAAATAGCTCATATAAGCTTACTTGACTGAAGATAAATGTTTTGATTAGCAAAACTACCGTTTGCCTGACCTACTTTGTAAAATTTAGCAGATGAAGAGATTTAAACATTTTGGAGATGAAAACCTTTAACTTCCTTCAATAAATAAGCTATTGTAACGAGAGGTTTTGGCTCCTAGGCCCTGGTTATATTGACATTTGGAAAATGAGTCGAATGTCAAACAAGCCCATATATTTTTACTATATAAAGATTTAAAAGACAACTAAGTGACAACGAGGTAAATTTATTATTATTATTATTATTATTATTATTATTATTATTATTATTATTATTATTATTATTGTTGTTGTTATTAAACCGAGGCGCCTTAGGGGTTGAAGCCCGGGCAATATGGCCTCCTGTCCCCCTCCTTTGGCCTGCATTTGGATTGTTTTAGATTGTTACAGCATGCTCAGATGGAATCATAGTATACGAAACAGTTAACATTTCTTGTTATGATTAGTAACATCTGAACGACACAGATCTCAGCCTTTAATTTAAGTAAATAGCTTTTATCAGTTTCAAACTCTGTCTCCGTCACAGTGAAGATTTTTCTTATTATTGGAATCCACAGATCCGTCCGCCATAATTATCTTGGTCCGTCTGTGACTTATGAATCAGAGAGATTATATCACCAGCTAGACTGACAAATTGAACAGAAGTTGGTAAGGAATATGGTGTCTAATGATGACCCGAATAGCTTCTCCACCCATGGGCGTCCGCGGGATGGGGGAGATCAGAACATGCCGCGATACGTACCACGGTATACCGCAATTATATTAGGGACCAGCAATTTACTGCTTGGACGCAGGACCTGAAAATTTTTAAACAACAATCTCCTTCTGTCAATAGCTGGAAAATATCTTGCACTGATTTATATTTTTAAAAAACATCATATTATATCCATTGTATTATTGGAAAGAAAATATTAATTATCATGGCATAAAAGAAAATAAATCATCTCAGATAAGAAGAAAATCGCAGTACCGCATCCCCACATTCCTGAAACTTTAATGATCAGTACTTTCTAATAGATGGGTTTTCTAAATGTATATTAATTATTGTATTAATTGTAATTTACAAACTGTAACTAGAATGGGACTATGAAGCTTAGACAATAGCGTACGCCCTGTATAATACAGTGTGATGAATTAGAGAGACTGTTCATTAAAATAGGAAGTTTTGACATGGAAGCCTGCAATTTACTAGCTACACTATTAGTAAAATACACAGGGAAAGTTTGAGTGGGGTGTTTACGCGCGGGCATGACATTTATCAGGTATGGTCAGTAACCATAAACACACTTACTCAACAAACGAGCGAATATTTAGTGGACTTGAGAATGACGTAAACTTCAGAGAGAAAACAACTGATCTCCTGAAAATTTGAATATGATTCGCATTATTACGTAACACATTAATATGTACTAGTAAAAAAGCTAAAGAATTACATTTTTTGAATACCAAAGTTTTGCAAAAATTCGGAATTGACCAAATTGTCGTTTGCAACATCCCATTTGGTCATCACGTTATCGTAAGGGACACATCTCAAACATGTGATTAAAGGATCATAAATATCATTATATTTGTAACATTAAAAATTGATTTTGTGATAAATATAAATGTTTTGTAAAAAATAAATTTTTTTAAAATATTTTGTCACGAAAAACATGCTGTTAATATCATTAAATTCCAAACAAGATTAATCGTGAATTTCCGTACATTCCGAACTGACGGAAACTACCGAAGTACTGGTACAACGGAAAGTGTATGCGTGTATCTGAACTTATGCATATATACTAAAAACCCTTTAAAATCAGGGGGCGCTCACCAGTTATTATGCACTTTTGAGAGAGTGAGGTATGTAAGGTGAAGTTTTTTGCATTTAAAACATGTACAGTGGAGAGAATGTTGGCATACCTCTATGCTACTTTGATGTAATGTGGCTGATATTTCTTTGGATATTGTACTTTTGGAAATTGTAAATGATCATAGCACACTGCTAACTAAAATGACCGCTCTCTTATGCTCCAAAATCAGACTGAATTTGTTTAAGGTACATTATCCTTAGCAGCTATTAATATAGGGAAAATGAATTTTGCCAGACTAGACAATACCAGCTTCTGAATGTGCAATGAATGAATTACCAAATATATAAAATGTAAAAAAAAAAAAGGTATCGGCTCTTTTTTTAACAATTTACCTCTGAAGTTCAGGAAGTGAAAATGACCAAGTGGAGCTAGCACTTTTTTGAAATGTGCACATCTGGAGTAAGGCCAAACTGTATACTCTATAGTCCATATTACACCCATCAATCATACACCAAAATAAAGGGAATTAAATGTTCTTTGAATGGTACCTAAGATATACAAGGTCTTTTTTAAATAGCCAGTATAACCAGTGAGGAAACCCAGGGAAATTCTTTTTCTTTAAAATTCTAATCCTATGCAAAATACGAAACTGTAGAGCGCCACCTCAGTTGCTATAGAGGGTTTCACGGTTGCAACGGAGTTACTGATCGTAGCGCTTAAAATTACCTCCCTTATAGCTCCATTGCGCACGCCCACAAAAATTTTCCAGTTCCGGATAGTTCAGAATTTCGCACCGTTTTACGCTTGGTTAGCAAAACATAAAGTCAACAAACTAGTGTCAATATGGGAAAAATATACTGCTGTGCGAAAAGCTGTTCCAATTACTCCGGAAAGTTTGTTGATGAGAGGACCATTTCACTGCATAGGTTTCCTGCTGATGGTAATATTTCGCGTATTTGGAGCCAACGAGTTTTAGAAAGAACTTTCGACTGAAGACCACATCACGACTATGCAGTGATCATTTTCTGGGATTAGCAGGACCATCAAAGACAGCACCAGTTCCCAACATATTTCCTCAGAAAACTTTCAAGACCTGGACGGTGATTACATCTGTTACATTCAAACGAAATTTTTAACGTTTGGCGGTGGCACCGACAATTTAATCTCGAGCGTGGTGATGCCAATTAGTTGCCATTTAACAGCATCAGATGTTTTCAAAATTTGTGCTGCACTAACAACACTCCAGACATCACTTGTACAGGACTGACTTTGCATCCATGCAAAATTGTTCAAAGAACAGTTTATTCTGCATAAAAATGAAAACAAAACAACAAACTTTTTTCATTTGTTTTGACAGTATTATTGATAAATACTTAATTACTTAATGGACTGCCCTCTCCAGATGGGCAGTACTCTTTGTATGATGAAGTTTCGAGAGTGCCAGAGTATTTTTTTCAGCTTCATATCCTCTGCCTTCTTCGGGGATTGTTTCTGAGGCCGTGGTGTATTCCATTTACACTCCAACGATGTAGCTGAAATTTTACCTGCCTTCCTTTTCTCTGTGATGTCGATAAGGGCATACAACAAAGATGCAATATGATTGCATGACTCCCCTTGCCTATGCAAAAAAAGAAATATCATTATATGTTGATATTTAAGCTGTCTCAATTTTTCAGAAGTATAGCAGATAGTGTGATGGATCACATCTGTAGTGACACTTTACTGTTATTCTTATTCCCAGATTTTTGTTTTAATTGGGTGAGGTTAGGGGGGTAATTCAAGGAATCAACACGAAGATATAAATCCTGGTTCAACTTTAAAAACATAAAGGGACAATATGAACAGATGTTGCTGTAATTATAATTTACGAATTTCGCATGTTAGATGATTTTAATGATTATCTACCTCTCAAGTGAGGAGCTTAAGTTAAAACTTTAAAGTTGTATGAAATTTGCCTGCTGGACTGGTGCAATCTGCAGAGTGAACTTGTCCGGTTACTTTTGACAGGCTTATCCAAACTCGGTAATCAGGAATGTTTGTTTTTATCTAATATTGGGAGGGATGGAATAACCAGGCATCTCACATATGCGTGTGAACACTGATTACTGACATTGTGTTAGCGGACCGAGTGTACATGATTGTCCTCATAAAATCTTTTAGCTTTCAGCTGCCTCACAGCACCGCAGGGAGCTCTGTCAAATGTTCTGATCGTATTTAAAACAAGACAATTATATAGTTCCCTTTCGAAAAATCAGGAATCTTTGTCACGTGGTCACTTCATTCATCCAGAGTGTCTGGCTTTGGTAATGTTTCGCCAAGAGGTGTTGTATATTTTCCTATCTCACGCGTCTCTTGTTCTCGTTGATCGGCGTTCTTTAAAGTAGTTTCTGATGGGATTTCAAGACGCAGCACTCCCAGGGCACGTTCTCTCAACTCAAGTGCACGGCCTGACACATTCTGTCAGTGTTCTTTAAGAAATCTCTTCAGCCTTTTCAAAGTATACTTGTTTATATCCTCCACTGTCACATTTTTCTTGATCTATATCTGCCATCTTTATTGATTGAACTATCCGGAAGTGAGTTGCACCGAGACGCCCTCTGGTGTTTTCAGGGGGAGTTAATAACCGTGAAATGGCCTTATAGGCCGAAAGTATTGTCTTAGTTTCTTTTTCTTCTTTTCGAAAATCACTCTGCTACGACGACTATAGGTTAGTATTTCTTAGCTTGGGGTCAACGTCAAGACGCGCATTTTCAAAAAGAGCAAATATAAAAGTCTTTGCATGAAAATAAATCGTTTATTCCCTTCAGAAATCACTACGTTCTTCATCCATGACTGACGTTATAGTTAACACAGGTAGTAAAGGTATTTGTGCCGATGATAATTCAGAGTCATGCAAACATAAAGTGCCACCTACCTGCATCCACTTTATTTAGAGGGTGTTCTAGCGGTGTTCTATATTTCTCTTTAATTAAACAATCCTTTCGTGACCAAATCCCGCAGTGAGAAGAGAGGTGCCTGTTTCGTTACCTAATTCTGCCAGTGAGAAGAGATTTGCCTGCTTGGTAACCAAATCCTGCCAGTGAGAAGAGAGTTGCCGTCTGCTTGGTAACTAAATCCTGCCAGTGGGAAGAGAGTTGCCTGCTTCGTCACCAAATCCTGCCAGTGGGAATAGAGCTGACTGCTTCTTTACCTAATTCTGCAAATGGCAAGATAGTTGCCCTCTTGGTCACCAAATACTGCAAGTGAGAATCACAGTTGCCTGCTTGGTTACCTAATTTTGCCAGTGGGAAGGGAGTTGTTCCCTAAGCCTACCTGTTTAAAGCGACGTTCCTCATTCTTCATCTTTTCTTCTTCTTCTTCTTCTTCTTCGATTAGATTCGATTCGATTCGACATTTTTTAAACGATGAAACAAACTTAGATTATCTGATACAAAAGATGAGCTTTGAAAGGACATTTTCACGCAGTCTATGGTTAAAATATAAATTAGATTAAGTAATTTTGTTTTGTTAATAGGAACGTCTGTTCAAGATAACACGATCTGATGTGTATATTTTGTGTTAATTTGGTTTTGGATTTGGTTATATTTCTTCTACACAATTCATGCTTTTAGTGCTCTTTTGCTGCTCTGAGACTTGTACGTAATGACTATATTAGTCTGTGTAATACGAATGAAAACTATCAATGTCAACGAAGTATATAAATGGTAAATATAATTAATAACAAGAACCGTAAGTCTAATCTCTCCTTCCAAATTAACAGGCTCGCTAATTCTCTCAGGCTAACAGGATTCAAGTGCCAAATTTTGGGGTTCTTTTTGTTTTTCATTTGTTTTTTCTTACGTAACCATCATTTTCATTCTAAGCATTTACTTAGATCCCTGCTCTTTTTAAATCAATTAAGAAAACACTTTTAAAACGTTAAGCAATCGATGAAAAAAGAAACAGATACGTCCTAGATTGCTACCTTAATTAACGGATTAATGCTTACTTTTCATTTAGTGAATCTAACAGACTTTTCAAGTTTTTTCTTTCCAAGGCAATGTCACTATATCTAGTGCTTAAAAGGTGCAAAGATAGTGACGTTAGCTTGATAACCATGTTACTAGATTACATCCCATCATATTATAATCCAGTATATCCCTGTCTGAATTCACTTTAACTCCAAATTAATGTTTCAGTCCAAGAATATTATTGAACACTTTGTACTTCCAGGGAATGATAATTTGAATAAATAAACCCACCCAAACTAAACATTGAACACAACAATAAGGACTGATTCTGCTTCAAGTCACCGTGGTCAAGATGCCTCTGTAAAACGGAACGCTATCTGAATTTGAGACATTTACCATCGCTGAGGCAACTCAAGCAAACACGTTCTTAGTTAAGCGACATTATGGGTCTTTTTGTAATATATTGACCAAAGGAAAACCCGCATACTATTTTAAATGTATATCGTCTACCAAAAAGAATGTTTTTGCAAACATTTTCTTTTCTGGCATGATCAGCTTACTTTTAAAAGTAAAAATCCTTAATCAAAGTTCAGCTACACAAGCAGATGACAAACGTATTTTATCCGAATTACTATTTTCAAACTATGAAATGTAAGCGAGTATTTGCGTTGGAAGGGGAGGGTGGTCTTAAGTTTCATAATGCAGTCCTTGCACTAAAATCTGCACATGTAGTTTACTTCATTGGAGTTATTTAGTTTTGTTTTAAACTTTATGAAGATAAACGATGCCAGACTTCTCCTTCGAAGTCAGAATAAAGTAATAAATTATGCTTTGATAGCATGGTAGGACATAGGACTGGGGGATTCGATTAACTATAACACTTCGCTCAACAAACTAAGCTCCTAATATACCGAAGTGAAAGTAATAAGATAGTAGAAAGAACACCGAGGAAGTTCAGAAATGCCCGTTTTCTCCTGGTCTAAAGACTCTGACTTTTTTATTATTTGGAAAAATCATGCCCACGATTATGCTACAACATGTTTGTTATGCTTTACATTGTGACATTGTTCAAGATGAAAGCAAAATGTATCTTCAAGGTGCACCTGGTGTATTGTTTTCCTCTGTTTACGGATTATTTAATTACAGCATTTTATTTTTAAGAAAAACAATAGTTTCTCAATATTTGATTTTTTTAAATTTATTACTTCGCTCCTTTATACTTTGGCTTGTTTTGTGCAGCTGTGTTTACAGTTTCTCATTTCCGAAAGTAAATACGAAGGTAAATTTATTGTTTAAAAATTTCTCATAAGGAAATTTCAGCTATTGGGAGGAATGCATATCCGTTTCTTGCTTTTGAAGTCAATAGAGAGTGACAAAATATGTTGTTAGAATGAAATCTCTTTAAACAGGGTGTCTTCATCACAAGAACTTAAAACTCAGTGATTGTATTCATTAGAAAAGTCTCGATAGTTATGCATGCGTTTTGATCTCGTAGATCCATTCCGATGTGTCTGATTTCACCCAAATACATCATTTTTCAATCTTCAACAACGTCTGCGATAAGACGAGTGTTGAGAGCGCACTTTGTCTGCATTAAATGGGTACCATCAGTGTTTCCTGTTACCTATGCGGGGTCGTATTCATATTTAATAAATAAAGCATTGCCATTTCAATGGAGCTTTAGGATACAAAAAAAATATACCTTGCTTGCAAATTACTTTTTTGATGCAATTTAAGTAACTACCATTCTAATTTCGATGCAACTCAAAACAAAGGCCGTGCTAATTTTGATGCAAAACTCAAAACAAAGGCCGTCCTAATTTTGATACAACTCAAAACAAAGGCCGTGCTAATATTGATGCAACTCAAAACCAATCCTGTGCTAATTTTGATGCAACTCAAAACAATGGCCGTGATAATTTTGATACAACTCAAAACAAGGGCCGTACTAATTTTGATGCAACTCAAAACAAAGGCCATGCTAATTTTGATGCAACTCAAAACAAAGGCTGTGATAATTTCGATGCAACTCAAAACAAAGGCTGTGATAATTTCGATGCAACTCAAAACAAAGGCTGTGCTAATTTTGATGCAACTCATAATAAAGGCAGTGCTAATTTTGATGCAACTCAAAACAATGGCCGTGCTAATATTGATGCAGCTCAAAACGAAGGCCGTGCTAATTTTGATGCAACTCAAAACAAAGGCCGTGTTAATTTTGATGCAATTCAAAACAATAGCCGTGCTAATTTTGATGCAACTCAAAACAAAGGCTGTGATAATTTCGATGCAACTCAAAACAATGGCCGTGCTAATTTTGATGCAACTCATAACAAAGGCCGGGCTAATATTGATGCAACGCAAAACAAAGGCCGTGCTAATTTTGATGCAACTCAAAACAAGGGCCTTGCTAATTTTGATGCAACTTAAAACAATGGCCGTGCTAATTTTGATGCAACTCAAAGGCTGTGATAATTTCGATGCAACTCAAAACCAAGGCCGTGCTAATTTTGATGCAACTCAAAACAAGGGCCGTGCTAATTTTGATGCAACTCAAAACAATGACTGTGCTAATATCGATGCAACTCAAAAAAAAAGCCGTGCTAATTTTCATGCAACTTTAAACAAAGACCGTGCTAATTTTGATGCAACTCAAAACAAAGGCCGTGCTAATTTTGATGCAACTCAAAACAATGACTGTGCTAATATCGATGCAACTCAGAAAAAAGGCCGTGCTAATTTTGATGCAACTTTAAACAAAGGCCGTGCTAATTTTGATGCAACTCAAAACAAAGGCCGTGCTAATTTTGATGCAACTCAAAACTATGACTGCTAACTATCGATGCAACTCAAAACAAAGGCCGTGCTAATTTTGATGCAACTTTAAACAAAGGCCGTGCTAATTTTGATGCAACTCAAAACAAAGGCCGTGCTAATTTTGATGCAACTCAAAACAATGACTGCTAATATCGATGCAACTAAAAAAAAAGGCCGTGCTAATTTTGATGCAACTCAAAACAAAGGCCGTGATAATTTCGATGCCACTCAAACCAAAAGCCGTGCTAATTTTGATGCAACGCATAACAAAGACAGTGCTAATTTGATGCAACTCAAAACAAAGGCTGTGATAATTTTGATGCAACTCAAAACGAAGGCTGTGATAATTTCGATGCAGCTCAAAACAAAGATCGTGCTAATATCGATGCAACTCAAAACAAAGGCCGTGCTAATTTTGATGCAACTCAAAACAAAAGCCGTGATAATTTTGATGCAACTCAAAACAAAGGCCATGCTAATTTTGATGCAACTCAAAAGAAAGGCTGTGATAATTTTGATGCAACTCAAAACAAAGGCCGTGCTAATTTCGATGCAACTCAAAACAATGGCAGTTCTAATTTCGATCCAACTCAAAACAATGGCCGTGATAATTTCGATGCAACTCAAAACAACGGCCGTGCTAATTTTGATGCAACTCAAAACAAAGGCCGTGATAATTTCGATGCAACTCAAAACAAATGCCGTGCCAAATTTGATGGAACTCAAAACAAAGGTCGTGCTAATTTTGATGCAACTCAAGACAAAGGACGTGCTAATTTCGATGCAACTCAAAACAATGGCCGTGCTAATTTTGATGCAACTCAAAACAATGGCCTTGCTAATATCGATGCAACTTAAAGCAAAGGTCGTGCTAATATTGATGCAACTCAAAATAAGGACCGTGTTAATTTTGATGCAACTAAAAAACCACGATAATACAGTTTTAATCGTGATATATTTTATAGCGTTATATGTGTACCTTTGAATGGTCCTAAGAGGCAAACTTTAACTGATTGTCGGATTTGCTTCTGTGTTATATTTCCCTAATTCAAGTCACGCAAGCTTTCGAGTAGTGTCTGGAGGATCCTAAGTCTTGATTATATTCTGGTCGTGTAACACGAAATAGGAACCATGAAAATCACATGATTAATACAAAATAGAATCGGCAAAGTTCTGATTAACAAATACTCTAAGAACGATTCCCTTATTCTCATTTCAACATAAACTCGCTTTATATGGATCTAGATTTAGAACATTATCAAGTTTGCAAACATGCGTTCTGTGGCTCAATATTATTATGTTGTATATATAACCACAATGTCCTTTGGGTTTTGCTGGATTATATACATTATTCAAACGTAAACCCAAACAGATATTCTGACATTTGTTTTCTTCGGGTGAATGTGTGGGTGGGATTTAATGGCAATTTCAGCACATTCTTATCAACATCACGCCAAGGAAGTTGGAGCAAAGTGACTTTCCCAAGGACACACAGAGGCAACCAACCGGTACCGGTCTGGTTTCAAACCCGCGACCCTTTGAATACGAGTCCAACACTCTACCAACTGCTATCGCAGCTCCCCACATTCTGAAATAAAACGTCAGATTTAGGTATATATACTGTATTTGGTGTTAATTCATAGTTTCACAGATAGCTGGTGTGCTTTTGAGGTACAGAAACAGTACCATTTATAAAAGACCTTCGTACATACCCTGACGGCTTTTTATAGGGTGTAACATTTAGTAGGTGTGAATTTAGGCCTCTGTGTATTGAATTCTTCTTACTTAATCATAACAAATAATAACTCATCGAGAAAGCGGAGAAATGTACACGTTATCTTAAAAATAGTTCTTTTAGGCGATGTAGTGTTCATTATCTCGTTTCATTTTATTAGCAAAATGATTTGCTTTGGGAATAAAGCTGATTAGTTTGTATTTCCAGCCACACGATAAAAAGCTATTAAGTTTTTCGTTCATGCAGTCTGTAATTGTATGGGTTCAGTAACTTCCCTGCTTTGTATTTCAATTAACCGCTGCCAGTAGGAAATTGGTGAGTGTAAATCAACATTTGTGTTATAAATGAACTTTCAAATATATAATTACGAGGGATTACTTTCACTATCATTGCGTCATCTACAGCACACTGAGCTTTTTTTTCACCCATACTTTCCTTGGCCTGCAAAGTTACCATATCCAGATACTTCCTGATCCAAAGTTCAAATATAAAATTAAATATTTTCGGATTTGATGTCGAGGCATTCAATAAGTTCCGTCTCTTTCTCTAGCTCTAAATGCTAAGCGCGGAAGATATTTCCTGCCTGTGTACGCTGTAAATGATAACTAATTTATTTATCTCACAGCTACTTAGGTTAAAAGAACCTTTGTGTACAACTAAGAATAAGACAAGATACGTCTTGCTGTTAATTAAATTAATTTATGATGTCAAGAAATATTACAGTGTGTTTCAGTCTTTTAATGTTATTTTTATTGTCATCGTACTTGCCGTCATCATCATCGTTCTTTTTCATTATTATTATTATTATTATTATTATTATTATTATTATTATTATTATTTTCAGCCATCATGACGAGAATCATGCCAACATCTTGAACTCCATGTGGATGATAGCTATAACCTTCCTTTCCATTGGATACGGTGACATTGTCCCCAATACATACTGTGGCAGAATGATTGCCATATCAACCGGTGTCATGGTAACTAATGCATTTTAGATTTAGATGAAATCAATAGAAAATAGTATCTTATATTCATAAGCGATAATTTGTAAGGTTCAGATGTCCTTCATCACCTACGTCTATTGTAACATGCCAGTATAACAGCTTCTGGTGTAAAAGTTCTTATCATTTACTGGAATAGGTACAGCTGTATATACATATGCACACATGTATTAATCTCATAGTTTATAGTCTCCCTCCAACGCTGTCTTTTGTACTTTTCTGTGGCTATAAACAACAATTACGCAATATCTTAACAGCAAAAAATCCCAATTCAGTCTGATTAATTTGTTCCATATTTGTCAGTTTATTAATTTCATATTAGTCAATCATACGAAAACGACTTGAAGTTATTCACATGGACTATGTCATCTATTCATGGATATCATCGGGTTTTACAAATTTAATACATTTAAAACATAGAAATGTGTATTTGGTCATAACGTTCCTCGAATACATGTAAACGAATTACAGTATAAATTGTATATTTGATGGATCAGTTTCTGAAAATCGTGCACTTTGATACGAAGCATACGAAGTAAATTCACATTCGTTCAGTCGGCTGACCAAATGTAATTACAAAATATCGGTGTCTCTTGTGACCATTACTGACAAATTATATGTCAATACGTATACTGAATAAATCCACCATCATTAAGCATTCCCAATGAAGGATCAATTGATCTACATTTCCTTTCCTTTATACCTCGAAATCCCCGTTGTATAAGGATACCTGGTTGATTCGCACATGTGACCGAACGTGCAAATTTGTTTGCTCTTCATTTTGTACTGGCGATGAATGTACAGAATTGTGTCAATGACTATTAATGTCTTATTGGAAGCCAGAGTTTCACAAAAATAATCGATAACAAGATACTGAAAATACGCTTGAGGCTTAGTTTTAGTTTTGTTCATGTCAGACACTATATAGGTCAATCGTTGTTATCTTCAAAAATGATGAATCGACAACGTTTGTTTGAATATGCTGATTCACATGGTTTTCAGCGCTGAATAAAAAAAATCTAATTATCGGTTGTGTAACTTCCTGTCTGTTTATGAACCAAACCTTCCAGTACGTCTTGGGACAAATTTATCATCCAAGAGAAGATTCTAGAAAGTTTGTTTCACAAACAGAGCTTTCCCGAGCATGCCTACCAGCCATACGAACGACCAATCCTTTTGATAGCACATGGATCTGTAGACCTAATCCTATGCATTTTAAGAATCTGTTCTCAGATTTACACTTTACTGTCACTCAAAGCTAGAGGTGTTCAATTAAAGCTTTAAATGGACTATATTTAGAGCATTTATCGTAGGATTAACCACTGGACCCATTCATTTTGTAAGACATATGATGTAATTGCTTTCAAAGCTAATTCAATTAACAGGTCCATTCATTTTGTAAGACAAATGATGTAATTGCTTTCAATGCTAATTCAATTAACAGACCCATTCATTTTGTAAGACATATGATGTAATTGCTTTCAAAGCTAATTCAATTAACAGTCAAACGTAGGTTGCATATCCATATAAATATTTCATCTGTTGGCTATACACCTCTTGAATGTATCATCTGTTGGCTATACACCTCTTGAATGCATCATCTGTTGGCTATACACCACTTGAATGTATCATGTGTTGGCTATACACCTCTTGAATGTATTATGTGTTGGCTATAAAACTCTTGAATGTATCATGTGTTGGGTATACACCTCTTGAATGTATCATGTGTTGGCCATACACCTCTTGAATGTATTATGTGTTGGCTATACACCTCTTGAATGTATCATCTGTTGGCTATACACCTCTTGAATGTATCATGTGCTCAATAACTTTTGGTCGCCCACGGGTAGAAAACTCCGCCTATGCATGAATAAATGCACTAAAACGTCGAAAGCTGTTATAACTAAATCTAGATTATAAGAATCATTGGAAATTGGTTTCACGGTGTTATTGATTACTGACATTGTTATAAATTACACTCATTGCTATTTTTGTGAAGTATTTTATCGACCCCTGAAGTGTCGTTGTAAAGAAAACAATTATGTCGGGCCATCAAAGACTCATTAGAGTGAGTAATCAAGCCTCGTTAGAGTAATAATCAAGCCTCATTAGAGTAAATAACCAAGCCTCATTAGAATGAGTAATCAAGCCTCATTAGAGAGAGTAATTAATCCTCTTTAGAGTGAGTAATCAAGCCTCATTAGAGAGAGTAATTAGGCCTCATTAGAGTGAGTAATCAGGCCTCATTAGAGTGAGTAATGAAGTCTAAATATAAATTCACGAAGACTGAAAAAGTATTAAGATCGTGGTTCCATATCAACCAAACTGCCTTGACCTCTTGCAATCGCTTTTTACTTAAATTTCCCCCTGGACGTATTGCAATATTTTGTGCGGCATTCAGGTATTCAAAAATAAGACAACGCATATAAAGATTTCGCAATGATCTTTTCATGAAGTATTTGTTATATCAATTTACAATTCGACCACACCAGTTTAATTTTTGTCTACGTAACTACTTTAGGTGGAAAATGTTCGGTTTACTCAAACTTTATCGATATTCAAATATTTAAATTATCAGCGAATTTATAATTTATAGATTTTTAACAAAAGTAGACGCAGAAAATCAGTGAATTAAATATAATGATTTTTAATGATAGAAATGACAAAATGGAAAAGTAAAAAATAGCATTGTTTAATTAATATGTTTGCCATTTGACATATAGAAGCCCTAATGATAACTGACGAGTAAATCAGATTGTAGAATATTGACCAATGACTGGTTTTTACCAGGGATGACATCGTGATAAAATTATGGATAATTATCAGATAAAGAACGAATACTGCAAAGTCAGATAGCAACGTCAGAACAGGTAATTCCACTTATTCTTCAAATTCTGATTACCATGCGCAATCAAACTACAGTCCATGTAATTTGCATTTTAACAGCAATGTATCAAATGAGCTTTGCTAAACGAAAATAGAGCTATTTATATGAGCTGTGATATATCAAAGTTGTACAAAAACAAAAACTAATCTTGTTTTCCAATAATACATACTATTTTTCCTGTACAGTATATATTTATTCCATAATCAACTTGGATCAAAGTATTATGATTATTTGGTATATCCTGGGATGAAAGAATATTTTACATATGTTATATCAAAATCTCCAAAGTTCTATCTTCCAACAACTTCCCAATATATGCACGGTAATGGGAAGCTTGAGGCGAAGTCTCTTCCTCGCAAGACCATTGAAACTGCGGTATGTAGAAATACATAATGCGGCTGGTAAAGTAAATAAAGTTTGGCTAATGTAAATATTTAATTGCTCCAATGCAAGTAAACAAATTCTTCATACCGTAAAAGCACGGAGAAATTACAGGAGAAATGTTTGTGATTAGCTATATATGCCCAATGTAGCTAAAACAATTGTGGAGTCTTTTCATGATGTATGTGCAATTTTAACTATTTAAAAGCATAATAAACGTCCATGTCTAATGATGAAAGGGACAGTTTTTTATGCATAAATTTAATACCGCATCCGCCTGCATAATATAACAAATTCATAAAAAATAAAATGCACAACTGATGTCAGAAAGGTCCATGATTTGGATAGCTATAATTAAACTTGGCGTAAGACTATTATTAACTTGACCTGACAAGTCAATGGCAGTTCAGAACAAAAAAGTATGCACTCCAACCCCAAATTTATACCTGCATTTTTCATGTTTGAAGTTTATTTGTGACTCCAAGTTATGCTCAGAGTGCAAATGTAAACCCTTTCCCTCGGTGATAATTCTGAAAAACATTGTGTACTAATGTAACGACTCTATAGTCTTAAACTATGTAACAGAAAAAAGGAAAACCGAGAAGTTTTGAAATTCAACAAATACTTTATTTCCCTAGAATACAAAATGAAAATTCAAAGAAAAAAGTGACTGATCACTTTGTAATTCCAATGAATAATTTGAAATGAATAATTTGAATAAATAATTCCTCTGAAATTGTATCTAAACAGATTCCACAAACTGCTCATATTAGAGAAACGAATAAGTGTTTACTTAGTCCCAGTGATATACAGACTGTCACATGACCTATGACGCGCTTGTATTTTCTGAATAATAAATGATTTATAATGTAAATTGTGAAAAAGTTTATGCCTTGAACTTAAATTGTAATAAGCATCCGGTTTACCACGTATGATCATGATAAAATCAGATAGACAAAACATGACAATAGTCTGGTAGCCAAAAGCTCTACTCTCAATCACGGAAAAGGGTCAAACAGACAATATGAATTAAATATAAATAGCAAAAACAGCTTGATGCATTTCAAACAGTTGCCATCCAGCACGATTTTGAGATATTCTACTTGTCTTGAAACACCATGTCAAATTCTATGGGTGCCTAGCTCCTCTTCATAAGCGTTAGTACTTTACTGTCAACATACTGTGAAGCAATTAATGGCGGCGTACATGCCTAACGTCAATTTCAAGAACAACACACATTCGAAAGACCTAATTCACCAATAAATCCATATTTTTAATTATTAACAATGCTTTCTGAAAAAGTCACACCATGGCCTTAAGTTAAGAAATTTGACAGGAGCCAATTTACGAAACTATCCCCTGCCACCTTAGCAATCTGCATATCCAAGGTTTTGTAATGTCTTACACCACTGAACTGAAGCCTAAAGCTCGGATCAGGAAGTTAATGGTCGGCTTTAAGCGCAAAAATGGCCCAACTACCTTTAGAATCTACAGACTCCGTTTGACTTCATAAAGTCCAAATTACTACACACACACCCCGCCCTTTCAGTGCATTCTTTAAGGTTCCTGGCCGGTTCTTGTGATGACGTTTACGCGCTGATTGAAAAGTGCCTAGAATAGAAAATTCAACATGAGTACCGTTTACACTCGCTTATAAGTCGAGATCAACTGCAGACTGCACAGATCCAGATCTGCCACCGCATAATGTACCGGCAGATCTTGGTCTAGCTTTTGTTTTAATAGGCCGGAAGTCAGTCATTTCAAACGGTGCCGAATCTACGGTCTGCGAAACATTATGCCGGACGCGATCAGGATCTTTTTTTTTTTTTTTTTGCTATTTGCCTTGACTTATAAGTAGACTATATGCGGTAATATAGTACTAATTTTGCCTTTCAGGGATCCGGATGTACGGCACTAGTAGTA
This sequence comes from Megalonaias nervosa, assembly GCA_016617855.1. NCBI lineage: Eukaryota > Metazoa > Mollusca > Bivalvia > Unionida > Unionidae > Megalonaias > Megalonaias nervosa. The sequence continues at coordinate 18,240 of JAECUM010034069.1, forward strand.
GCTGTGATTGCCAATAAGCTGGAGCTTAGTAGGGCAGAAAAGCATGTTCATAATTTCATGATGGACACCCAGCTGACAAAAAGTGTAAGCACTCATCAAATAAGGTTTTACTGAGGGAGTATTAGAGCGTCCACCTCTGATGCTGGAGGTCGTGGGTTCGAACCCGGCCGAGTCATACCAAATACTTATAAAAATGGTACTAGCAGCTGCATCGCTTGGCGCTCAGCATTAAAAGGTTAGTGTTAGGACTGGTCGGCCTGGTGTCAGGATAATGTGACTGGGTGGGACATCATGCTACATGTCTGCGGCACTATAAACTGCCACAATGCAGACATCGTAGCTATATGACTAAAATTGTTAAAGCCACGTTAAAAATCTCTCTCTCTCTCTCTCTCTCTCTCTCTCTCTCTCTCTCTCTCTCTCTCTCTCTCACACACACACACACACTGAGAAAGTACAGTCCCTGTTAGTACCGTCTATACTCGCCTGTAAGTCGAGACAAACTACAAACTGGACAGACCCAGATCTGCCGTCACATTATTCGACGGCAGATCTCGGTCTGTGCAGTTTGCTAGGAGTAACCAGTAGAATAAACAAC
>JAECUM010034071.1:0-20520 GCA_016617855.1 Megalonaias nervosa
CTAGTGTGTATCATGTAGTGAAATCTACCTGATGAGTATCATGTAATGAAATCTACCTGATGTGTATCATAGTGATCTCCACCTAGTGTGTATCATGTAGTGAAATCTACCTGATGAGTATCATGTAATGAAATCTACCTGATGTGTATCATAGTGATCTCCACCTAGTGTGTATCATGTAGTGAAATCTACCTGATGAGTATCATGTAATGAAATCTACCTGATGTGTATCATAGTGATCTCCACCTAGTGTGTATCATGTAGTGAAATCTACCTGATGAGTATCATGTAATGAAATCTACCTGATGTGTATCATAGTGATCTCCACCTAGTGTGTATCATGTAGTGAAATCTACCTGATGAGTATCATGTAATGAAATCTACCTGATGTGTATCATAGTGATCTCCACCTAGTGTGTATCATGTAGTGAAATCTACCTGATGAGTATCATGTAATGAAATCTACCTGATGTGTATCATAGTGATCTCCACCTAGTGTGTATCATGTAGTGAAATCTACCTGATGAGTATCATGTAATGAAATCTACCTGATGTGTATCATAGTGATCTCCACCTAGTGTGTATCATGTAATGAAATGTACCTGATGAGTATCATGTAATGAAATCTACCTGATGAGTATCATGTAATGAAATCTACCTGATGAGTATCATGTAATGAAATGTACCTGATGAGTATCATGTAATGAAATCTACCTGATGAGTATCATGTAATGAAATCTACCTGATGAGTATCATGTAATGAAATGTACCTGATGAGTATCATGTAATGAAATCTACCTGATGAGTATCATGTAATGAAATCTACCTGATGAGTATCATGTAATGAAATGTACCTGATGAGTATCATGTAATGAAATCTACCTGATGAGTATCATGTAATGAAATCTACCTGATGAGTATCATGTAATGAAATCTACCTGATGAGTATCATGTAATGAAATGTACCCAGTTTATATCATAGTGAACTCTACATGGTGTATATCTTGAGTATCATGTACTGAAATCTACCTGATGAGTATCATGTAATGAAATTTACCTGATGAGTGTTATGTAATTAAATTTACCTGATGAGTATCATGTAGTGAAATCTACCTGGTGTGTATCATGTAGTGAAATCTACCTGATGAGTATCATGTAGTGAAATTTATCCGGTATTTATCATGTAGTGAAATCTACCTGGGGTGTAACACGTAGTGAAATCTGAACTACATTGTTGTGCTCTGATCTTAAGTGAGACGGTTCTTGTGATCGTAACAACTTGTAAATTTCCCCGTGTTCTGATTGGCTGCTGGATAATGATCTCATGGCAAGCCTGCTATTGTTGTTTAAAATATGGCGGCCTGCTTGGCTATTAGTGGTTATAAAACAGCTAGTACATTTAGGTAATAACACAGATAGTTGTGAATATTATTTTCCTTTAAGGTGTCACTAAAGATATGCTCTCAGCGATGTGCTGCTAATATATATATATATATATATATATATATATATATATATATATATATATATATATATATATATATATCTGTCTCTGTGTGTGTTTGTGTGTAAGTATAGATGAAAAGGTTATCTTGCAAAGGTGTGGAAAGAATCGTTATGACAAGCCCGAGATCATCTATTAAGACTAATTTTGGCAAAGGTATATTTATACCATTTATGGTCAGAATATATTGATGCGTTACATAAGAGGTTTTATTTTCTGTCTGGGTTATTCTGAAGGACGATAAATACGGCAATAATAATTTTCATGTTGATTTTTTTTAATCTTAACTTCGAAACTACATAACATAAAATATATTTACTGGATTGTAATCTCATTCATAGTTAAAGATGAAGCAGTGAATGTAGTACATATAATGTCATCGTTGCCGCACATGGTGGTTGGGAATGGAGCCTTGAGTGATTAAACTATGGAACCATAACTGATTATTATTTACGTCATCGTTTACTTTTGGAACGGGCCATTACGAGTTAACACTTACCAAATATAAGTCCACAGTCAACCAAACCGGCCCTTTTAATGGCATTAGTGACATCATTAAAACTTTCAAAATTATTCCTAATGACGTGAAATTCGTTGCTGCTATGAAAAAAGTCAGGAAGACCTCCGCTCTAGCTTAAGTTAGTTCTTTTCTGAAATAGTTAATAAAGAATAGACCGTAAATAAATTAAGACACACCCCCCCAAAAAAAAATAAATAAATAAACAATCTTCATGATAGCATGAAACAATCGCAGGATGTGAAAGTGTAAATGTTTCTGTCCCTGATAGCAAAGATGAATATCAGAAAATAGTGTGCGTATTACAACAGATAAATGACGAAAACATCAAAGACGATACTTTAGTTTCGAGTTACCTTTAACATCTGTATATTTTCGAAATAAGTATCATGCAATAATCGTTCAGAAAAACTATGGAAAAGTGCGATTCATAGGTAGGTGCGTCTTATAATTTGATGAAGTAAAGAAAGTACAACAGAAGTTACTGTAGCATGTACTTTTGAACGTGCTAACAATTTGCTTATTTTGACAATGTTCTCCGCATATCAGTTTGAAGGTGTGACCGGTCTAAGATCACAAAAATGGAGACCTAATTATTTCTTTTTCGTTAAGCCGTTTTACCTAAATATGGTCGGACCATATAGTGCTACCCGTCTCGCTCTGTCCGGGAGTCCGTCCTTATGCCCAAGTTCTGTATTTAGGTCATTTTGTCAGACACCACGGGGAGGGGGGGGATTTGTGCTCAGCTAACGTAATTCATGTTAGACTACACGTTGATGGTGGACACGTTGCAATTATATTGTGGTAAAAAAAATCCAGTGTCATATATATAAACTGGCCATGGATATCACAGTTCATGAAGAAACCTAATCTTCTATGAACAGCAGATTAGTCAATTTGTTTAACAACTTCCCCATTTACCGTAGAAAATCATTTTATGACTACATACTCAATGAAACAATAATTTAATTGAGTAATTAGTAAACAAATGCATACATACATACATACATACATACATACATACATACATACATACATAAATACATACATACATACATACATACATACATACGCGTACGTACATAGATGATACATAAATGCTTAGATAAATACATATATACGTTGTATGAAAGAAAGAAATATTTGCTTATGATATTTGACTTTTATTGGCTTTTTTTTGTATGGTTCATTACGCTTTACGTTTTCACACTTTCTCTGTGTATATAAAGATAGTATAGTTGGCAGAGTGCCCAAATGAACAAATTCTAAATGCACCATACGTATAACTCAGGTAAATAACAGAACCATTCTAAATGGTCTTGGATTCAAACACATACACACAGTTAATAAAAACAAACTTTAATTAATATCTCACTCCCCCTCCCCCTCCCCCCCCCCTCTCTCTCTCTCTCTCTCTCTCTCTCTCTCTGAGCTATGACAAATAGAACGGGTTAAAGCCAATGAATCGATTCCATCCGGTATAATGTGAACGTTAAGTCGTTGAAACCTTAAGTGTATATCCTATGTGAACGCATATATACTTACAAATAATGTTGACAGAATAAATGATGTCTGCCCGTCATTGTTCAGTAAAGGTAGTTTGAATCATACTTACTGCCATTACATTCATCTTTTTTCCATAACAAAGGACACATGGGTTGTTACCTGGATTAGATTGACTCCACACCGCACTGCCATGAAGAGTAAACAATCTGACTGGGACGTGAAATAGACTCAGAAATAGGTATCGAGTAATATTTCATATAAACAAAACTGTTTACCACTTTACGAATCTGGCTTGTACTACACACCATAGAAAATATACAAGGAGAAGTTAAACAAAGACTCTATTAGTTGACGACACATACAGTGTCATACATGTAACAGCAATAGTCAAATGCTGTTAATAGTAACATTAAACGTGAAATATGATAGATGGTAATGCATGCATTAACCCATACAATAAGTAAGTAGTATGGAATGGAACATTTGGTCCTCCTCCACATCATGGGCCCTCTAAGGGAATTTACAATGTGGCCAGAACTCTCATAAATCATATAAGCCTTTAGCATCATTTTATAATATGCTAAAATTCCAGTTGCAGCATAAAAAGATTATTCACTACTCAAAAAAGTGAGAAGTAATCATGTGAATACTATGGAAGTGGTCGATTCAAAATTGAAATATATGGAATTAGAAGTTTAAATCTACCGCAAACAGATGGAGCGCATTAAGAGCATAGATAGATTAAACGATGAAAATAGAGACAGCATAACAGAAATCCATGAAAATGTTAAAACAAAACGTACATTTTGCTACAGGTTAAATCAACTGTTCACTTGAAAGAGTAACAATATCTGCTGGTATTACAACTATAGATAGAGTAACAGCTACACCTCCTCTATCAGTAATAAATTTAGTACATGGTTTATTATGCATCGGAACAGATAACATGACTAGCACCAAGACGTTTGTACCATACGTCAAGCGAGATCTGACAATTCCTAGCTATTTATTCGAGCTGTCCAAACAGATATTAGCATTGATGCCAGGTGACACTAGCAGTGTAATAAACTGGCTTTTGAAAATAGCTGAGCAGGTTTTGTTTTGGCTGATCATGTCACTTTTTAAAAAAAATTATAGCATTAGTTGTTTTGCTTCGTGACGATTCAATCACATGTGTAACTACTTTGACAAAGAGGCCCATTGGTAAAAAGGGGCTAAAATAATTAATAATATTTCCAAGCGTAAATTACATCACCTCCTGCAATCTTGACCATGATTATTAGCGGTAGTTGATTCTTTCGTGATAGTAGATTCCTTGATTGTCACCATTTTGATCCTTCTTATACACCTTCTTTGTCCTTTAATTGGCTTTCTATCTTTACACGAATTGTTACAGACCATTAATAAACAGCTGCTATTCTATTAGATACCGTGTCTCATTTAAAGCTGTGCTTTCTGCGTTCTAAAAATGGCCTTTTCAAAAAGTTGTTCTAACCAGCAATTCTACTTCTCTTTAGCACCATATCACTAGGCAACAAAACAATATACCACCACCACAAACAACACCGTTTAGCCATATTTTGAATCTGTAACATATTTGCTAAATAAAAACGTGATATTTTTATTTGAGTATTAGCTTTCTCTATGCAAAATACATTTTGAAAAACCATTTAGGCTTACACGATGGAACAGACAGTATAATGTTATATTTTGAGCATTTTTGATCTTGAGCACCTAAAATGCAGTTCACATAAGATCCGATACCTTGATTTGATCTCGGTATTGCCTTCTATATTACACTTTGCATCTTTACTAGAGACAAGTCAATCCCATTGTCTCATAACGTCTAAGTCAGCGTCATCAGCAGACCATTTTCTCCAGTATTGAACTGTTCAAGCTATGTAATTATATTGATGTTTGCAAGCAATTAACACATCATCAGATGTAGGTTTTTAAGGACCCATATGCGCCGTTGGATGTACCCTACATCAATTTTCAATCAGTTTCATAGTCTTTTGATTGATATATTTTGTGTGTATTTGCTTTATCTTGTATTGTACTTTGTTTTTGGCTGAATATAAATCTTGTTAGTTAGATTAAGGTTTCATCATTTAAACAGGTGTTATACCTGAATACTTTCGTGAAAACTATATGTCAATTTTACTAATTCTGGTACATTTTGATCTGCTTGAGGCAAATACGATATTCAACATCCCACTGTTGTCTTACATAATGTCGAATTAAATTAATTTGGACAGAATATTACATGACACTGTGCTCAAGATATGTTCATTGAATCACCATTTTCAAGTGCTTGTAGTATTTTATACGAAACAAGTTTATTCTCTGGTGTCTGAATAGCTGTTTTGACGCGAAGTATATATTATTTCTCTTTACATATTTTTACGCTTCTATTTACATGTACATACGGTTTGTTGGACATTTCCATAAAGTGGAAGACAATTATTTAGTTCTCACACATTTGTATGCCATAACTACATCAAAACATTTACATTCTTCTCTCTTTATTTTGAGTTCGTGATGTATAAGGTCTGAAATTACTTTGATCAGAATAGGAATCAGACTTTTTTATACTACGTTCGAGTCTGCTCTTATGGGTCTCATAACTGTGATCTTCATCACTGGACTATATGCATAATTATGACGTTTATATGAAAGTGACGGAGGATAGGGTCATGTGGCTGACAAATTATCATAATTTGTAAGGCCGTTGTATGGCTGGGAATTTTCTGCTAAACAAACTGGATGGGAGGTTGTGTATTGTCTGTAAAAATGTTAATTACTGTTGACAGGGTATTTGGTCAGGAAAATAATTTTCGGTGCTATAATAACTGAGTATGAATATGACATCTCTGTAAATACCTGAGCAAAAAGGACATTAAGCTCTTTCCGGTAAAAGAGACATACACATTTAGACGACATATTGGCATGTTGATCGTATACAATTCACTGATATCGTACTAGTTAAGATGGCAGCTTGCATCTTCACGTTGGAAAAAATGATTAAAAAGTGGGAGTATCATAAATATAGAAATTTTACGGGAAGAAATATCTTTGTCAGTGATGCCTGAATATGTACTTTTGTGCAGAAAAGTTATCAGACGGCAACATGTTTTGCCATAGTATATACAATATTGATATAATGTTTAAATTCAGATCAGTTGTAACATTTATTAATGCTCAACTTCAGTTAAAAGTTCGACATGTTTTCATTGTTATTGCAAACGTATTTTTATGCCAGATGTAAAGCATTCCTGCAGCACACCACAAAGAATGTAATGTTTATACACATTAGCTTGATACTCATTATCAAAGGCAGTTTGTTCGGGATATACATCTCAAAAGCTAGTGCCCTTTAGAAACAACAGCAAAAGCGATTTTAATACGCCTAAAGTTGATTCATAAATGTTAGAAACCAATATTTTACAAAGGCACTGATTTGATTCAAGAATTTTACAATAGGCTTTGAACCACAACAAGTAATGTTTAACGGTTATGTATATGTGATGCAAATGATGCATCCCATTATTCGTATTCATTCCATGTAGTGCTCGTCAGGAAGAAGGATAGGTTAATCTGCTTTTGTACAGATTGCCGTCAGCTAGCAAGGCCACGGTCACGGTGTTACGGTGTGTTGCATTCGACTGAGTATTAATGAATGTTCGCAATAGTTTTTGTGACCAAATAAGTTTAAAAAATTGATCTTAAAATGTGATATTTGAAAGTACCCATTCCAGTGAATGCCGGAAAATGAATAGCCTTTACAACCCCGAAAGGGTAATTTTCAGTCAAAGTTTATGCACTGGTAGTTGGTGAATACCTTTTCGACCTAATATTGCGTTATGCGGCACCTGTCAGAAGGAACAAGAACTGTAGATAAATTTGTTAATAACATTATAAGTGATCATACCTGGAAACAGCACATATGTTTACTGAGTAACCTTTTCGATGAACTGCACACGACCAAGGTAACAGTGAGACCAAAGAATCTTCAAAAAGTGATTATCTGGGTCCCTTGTAAGTGGTTCAGGACAGTTAGATCCACATCTAGGCAAATTTCAAGACCAGAATCTAGGGAAAATGTCAGATAATTTTCTGGGTTAGGTGGATCGTATTCATTTTTCCCCAATGTTGCCACCAAGAAGGGGTTATTAGTACTTTTAAATCCTGAAATTGTCATAGACGAGCCATTTGTTTTGAGGATTGACGCATCAGACATGGGTTGACAGTGAAGTACAAACAAGATTTGGTTAAGATATCCGTAACCTAAGAGATCTGAAGATACTTTCCTACAGAGCAAAGCCACTGCGCATTTCAAAAGGAGTGTTAAGCAGTTTGCATGGAAGAAGCAAATATCACACGTAACTCTTTGGGATAGTATTTTTCTCGAAACCAGTGCTTCGGAAATTTGAAGCCAGCTAATGTCGCAAATTCGTGAATTTGTGATCGATGCGTTGGGTACTTACATTGCAACACTATCGACTTTGCATAAAATCGATAAGAGGCACTGAAAACATAGGGGTAAGCTATTTAAATAGACTATTATTCGTGCGAAGTTTATCTTCTTTTTTGACATTGGAAATGTAGCTAATGTTTCAGTGTTTGTTCTCTTTACATTTAGAGGATCCTAAATTTGTTTCCACTTTTCTAAGTGTGAAGGTATTGTCATTGACTTGTGAGCTAAAATCTGCTATTTTATTTTATTATGAAGTAAATATAGTGTGGGTCATATTGCTATGTAGATCATTACCTACGGTGTATGTTTAAGTTCAGTCAAATGATTATGACTTGCATAATCTTACTCACTTGGTCGACTGACTTACCGCAGTGGGTACAAAATATTGGCTTAAAAAAACGCATTTACATCACACACCAATGCCAAAAAGTTTGAATTTTGTAGTGTAGTCACATAGTGTGATGCTTTTGCTGGATGCTTTCTCCTTTACGATTTTTGCCTCGCAGCCGAGGACGTGTGTAATAATTGCGTACGTCCTTGTTTTATTTATATCATCTGTGCTTCAGACATTAAATTTCTGCGTTAAATGATTCGTAATTTTCCTCTAAATTTTCATAAGGTCCGCAACAAGTTCACGTAACACGTGACATGTGCAACCCGACACAGCGTCACGTGGTCTGAGATGAAATGTGTCAACGACGTGCTCCGACCTTCGTCTGGTCGGAAATGAGGAATTGACAGGGATCTTAGTCTATCAGCAATGTATGTCTTACGAGCGTTCATTTCGTATCTTACTCCCCATTAATGTGCATTAGGACGACTTCATAACCTTTACTAGAATGGCGTGGTTTCGTAATTGCATAGATATAACAAACTTAGTATATTATCATATTTTCATATATTCACATCTGCTCTAAGAACATTAATATATCATCATTATGTATATTCATGTCTGTTATATGCATAGTGGAATATTTGAATTTCATACTGTCGTGCCTGTTATGTGAAGAATCTTTCCAACGTCCTCTAGCTTTCAGGGTGATACGCAATTTTCCAACGCCCCCTGATTTCTAGGGTGATACGTAAATACCTAATAACTTCTTGGAAGATCCCTGACATGAAATTAGAACCTTGATCAGATTGGACTGACATAGGAAGGCCAAAATGTGTAAAGTACTTTATTAAGGCTTTGACTATAGTTTTAGTCTTAATATTCCGTAAAGGAATTGCCTCTGCAAACCTTGTCGATGCACACATTATGGTCAACAAGTATTGGTTGCCTGACTAAAATATAGATAAGGGACGTACGCAGTCTGCCGTTATTCTACTAAGTGGTTCGTCAAATGCAGGAATGGGGTGTAATGAGTTTTAGGTATCTTTTGGTTAGGTTTACCTACCATTTGACAAGTGTGGCAAGATTTGCTGTATTTGCATGGATAATTTGCCGCCGATAAAAACAAATGATGCAATATCTTGTGTTAGGTTTTGTTGACTCCTAAATGACCAGCAAAGGGTGTTTTATGGGCTACATTAAGAATTTCCTGTAATGGGAATTAGGTACCACAATTTGATAGCTCACTGACTCCTCCTCATCAGCGGGTACCTCAGGTGGTCTCCATTTTCTCATCAGGCCCACTTTGTCAAAACGTATCTAGTTGGTACCTCTGCAGAGTCAGCTTCGCTAATAGCCCCCAGAAACAAACTGAAGATCTCATTATTTTTTTCTTATTTGACAACAAGTTATTTTCGTTTGTCACCCTGATTAGAAATAAGAGAATGAGCAATACCTTTTGATTGATAAGCACAGGAGCAAATGTGACCTCACCAAAAAGCCTGGTCAAGACGTGTGTTAGCGAAAAATAATTTCCTGATGAACTTCATTCTCAAGAGCTACTTTTGCTATAACTCTAGTAAATGCACAAGTAGGTTATAAATCAGGGATTTCATTTTCAATAGTATCAGCCTCTTAATCCAAACAAGACTTATCAGTTACAAGTGGATAAACCACAGTTTTATCTGCAGCTAGGTCATTTCCCAGCAATAAATGAACACCCTCAATGGGCAAAGAATTTACAGCGCCGACAGTAACTGATCCAGAAACAAAGTCTGATGTTAAAATAACATTTTGGAGAGGAATTGGAATAAAACCGCCCTCTAATCCCTGAACGAGAACACTTTGAGAAGAAGAAGACTTCACAGTGAAAGGCAAAGTACCTGACAAGAAACGTCTCTGAAAAGCTCCAGTGTCCCTTAATATTTAATAGGAATACGAATCACCGCTAAGTGATATAGAACCTTTTGACACGAATGGTGTATAAGTCTCCATAATAGAATCAGACTGGGATTTGTTTGACCCCACACATGTATTGTTTCCAATACATGACCATGACCCTGACCTATGAGAAACAAGAGCATTTGGAACTACTCTGTCTTTCATCTGTTGCTTAATTTTTAACTTACAGCAATCATAAATAATTTGCCCTATTTCCTTGCAATAACTGCACATATCAAGAGACAAGGATTTCTGACTAGTCATATCAGACGCTGGATTCTTATTGGCGTTAAAAGATTGAAATTTATAAGTACTATCTTGAGACTGATTTAGTTTCCTACTAACCATTTGCTGAGAGAAGCATTATTGACAAATAAAACCTTGCGACGTCTTCTAAGGTATATATTTTGTGTTCATCAAGGTAAATTTAGACGACACTATGGACGCAGTTCTTGAACTCTTCGACTAATATTTGTTGTCTAAGTTTGTCAGTATCTTTATTAATCTGTTTAGGTGCACACCACCTGTCAAATAGTTGTTCTTTTTCCCTAGCAAACTAAGCATGGGTTTGGCTATTTCCTTTCTTGCAATTCCGAAACCTCTGTTGATATGCCTCATGTACCAACTCATAACCTTTTAAGATATATTCCGTGACCAAACTATAATCAGCACTTGCTTCTAATGACAGTGAAGTACAAACTTCACGAGCTTTGCCAATAGGTACACTTTATAATAACAATGTCCAGTGCTCTCTTGGCCATTTTAAATTCTCGGGTAATTTTTCAAAATGTGAAACGTATTGATCTACATCTTTTTCTTTTAAAAGTGGGTACCAAACTAATATATATTTGGTAATATCAAAAGCTGAACTTTCATGAGTGGGGTCATTTGTGCTTTCCAATTATAATTATTTTAATATAATTTGTAATTCTCTTTCTTCCTTTTCTTTTTGAATTTGCAATTTCACTTTGAATCTCTCTTTCGTCTTTATGAATTTGTGCGCCTCTCTGTCTGTCTGTCTGTCTGTCTGTCTGTCTCTCTGTCTCTCTTATTCCTGAATTTGCAGTTTCATTTGCAGCTCTCTTTCTTCTTTAGAAATTTCTCTCTCTCTCTCTCTCTCTCTCTCTCTCTCTCTCTCTCTCTCTCTCTCTCTCTCTCTCTCGTATTTCTGAATTTGCAGTTTCCTCTGCATCTCGTTCGTCTTTTGAATTTGTCTCTTTCTTTTCCCTGCATTTGTCTTTCTACTTCTTTTACCTGCATTTGTATCTCTCTCCAATTTCAACTCCATTTATTTTACTTCCTCTATTTCAAGTTTAAGAATTCTTAACTTCATTTGATTCTTGTAGTTTCATTTCAGTTCCTCAACTTGCAAGTCAGGTGAAGACTTATTAATCAAATCCAAAGCACATTTATCGAAAATAATCTTTCTAACAGATATTAAACCCCAAAATTTGTTTTATTTTGTTTTGTGTTTACAAAGATGGCTTTGCGTTCGAAAGATCATATTGTCTGCCAGGTTGGAGCAGTTTATCCTTTTACAAGGGCTTTAACCGTTCCTGGTTAAGATTTTAAATAAATATCTCCACTTTAGATGATATTGTGAAAGCTTGATGATTTCACTATGTAAAATCAAAAGAGCAGGGACAGAAACATGTCCGAAATAAAATAAATTTCAATTTCAAAACAATTTCAATTTCTCTGCATAATGTCTAAAATTTGTATCCCGAACGAGCCCCCAATTACTGTTACGACTCTCTGGGCGCAAACTAAGTAAAGAATGAAGCAAAACCAGCAAACGTGGTAAAAGCTTAACAAATAACTCAATTTTCAAAGGTACAAATGAAAATGTGAGAGGAACGTACAACATTATGACATGAATCCAAAATAATCCTAACAAAGTTCAATGAAAGCACAAATAAATGAAAGGTTCCGTGTGAATTTCAAAACCGGAAATGTACTGGTCAGCCAAAAATCTTGTGATTGTCAGGATGGCGTCGTCCAAAACTGTCAGGATGGCGTCGTCCAAAACTCCTTTGAATAACTCACAGCAGTTCAGGAATAATATTATAGTTCAAATATAGAGCACTTTCTTTTTGAAGTGAAAAGGCCAAACAAAATCGGAATATATTTGATTGCTCATTTAGCTCCTTATATACACCTATTGCACTATATTTCACAATATACCCTACGTGAAGAATTTTAATACTAACTCTGCCTCAACATTGCGTATTCGTGCGACCTAGCCTAAATTATGGGAAGCTAGTACATTCTTCTGGAATCGTCTAAACCCATAAACCAATGACAAATTAAGGCAAAGACGTCATTAAGCCGTATTATTAAGACTATTAGTAGTACTTGCCGAGACATATGTCAGCATCTATTTATAGATCCTATGCAATTTTTTGCTCAGGTCACGTAGGCAAGATCTAAATAAAGATATTATGTACAATTTACAACGATGAATACAAATTACAAAAACTAAATAAAATCATGTATCAGGAGTTACAATTGACATAGACATACATAACAATCATTATGTTGTCTTCGCTTCCCTAAACTTGTAAATGTTACACCAGTCTGTTCAGATCGTGAACGAAAGATAGAATATCGTGTTTGAAGTTTAGTTTAGGACGCTACGTTACACGATAATAACGTTACGGCAGTTTTTGTTGAATTAGTGAACCATCTACCGTGACGAGTGGTCGATCGTAAATATCATTTTACACATATAGAGGTGAACTATCATCAACAAAGAGTCTCGTTATGCTCAAGGGTTGGTCAGTTACATCATTATGATGCATATAAAATAATAATGGACCATAAACGCTGTACTAGTCGCAGTAGATTGTCCACTGGATTCAGCAGTATTTGCAAAGATTTAGGTCTATTAGATAGGTACTCAGGAAACCAGTAAATAAGAAACGTATCAAATGCCACTTTTCTTTAATGTGTGTATTAGACCATTTGTCACTTGTTGATGATTTTTGGCTTTGTTGTGTACCATTATGAACCAACACTATCCATATTTACACATTTTATGACTTGTGCAGTACATTACGGGTGTGTAAAACATGCTTAGAAGGTACTAAAACTAGACAATCTATTAGATAATTTTAGAATGTCAGGGATTTAACTATCTATGATAGTCTTTTCTTCAGCTTTCATAAGGATCATAATGTTTGAGTTGTTTTAATTTCAGGTGTTTAAGTTATCGCGTATGCAATTGTAAACTTATTTATTGTGTAAATACATTAATTGTATTAATTAATGGAACAAATGACCATATTCCCTGAAAATGTGCGAAAATGAGTACATTGATTTATATATAAAATTCCATGGATTCACTCTCTTCCTCCCTCCCTCCTTATCTCTACACCCCCCCATTCTCTCTCTCTCTCTCTCTCTCTCTCTCTCTCTCTCTCTCTCTCTCTCTCTTAGAATGGCAAAGGCTACCAGAGGCATGACATGTGCAATATGATATCAAATTTACACTTTTTTTCCTTGACACACCACAAATTTAAAATTTCAGAAACGATTGCATACAATACGTGATTAGAGAACTATTTGCGATAGATTTTCAGTTGTCAAGTCACTAAAACACAATAGTATGATACAAATCACAAACCCATAATACACCTCGACACTGCAACTTAAACAGACTCAATATTTCGCATGTCCGTCTTTTACCTCCTTAATGACCGTGCATTAAAAATATATCTTGCTTATCTATTACGTTAGTGTTTCTAGATTTTTGCTTTCAGTAATTTTATGTTCTATCCAACCGTGAAAATAATATATAACCTTGTAAACAACAAAATAATAAACGAAAACTTTATACATACATGTCAGTAAAAAATAGAAAATATAGCCAGATGTACTCATATTTTTATTTATCTTGTATCTGGAAATAATTTATATATAAAATACAAAACATTTGCGTATCAATCATGTGCAATTAGAGGGGGTAGTCGTGATGATTGAATTAATAAGTGAGGTCCAACAAACGAGTTATTTCCGTGCACAATGGGCACAATCTAAAAAACAAAAATAGTTTCACCAGATTTAATAGCAATTGGAATATGTATCCTTTTAAATATTATTCAGGTTCATTTTCGGGAAGAATAATATACGTTATCTCTTATGTTATTAAATAATCATTTAGTATAAACATGCTCACACTTTGATTTTCAAAGCTATATTTCCATTTGATAAACTTTTGTTATACACAAGGTGTATGTGCCTTATGATTTGCACATCAGTTCAATTTCACTTTACAAAATGAAACACTATTATTAATTTATTTCAAAGAGAAACAATTTGCATGCTGAATTGAATTGCTTGATTGAGGAAATAATATAATATAGTTAACATTCATAGCCTAAAATGCTTTGTTTTTCTTTGTTTTAAATCCCTTATTAACTTGAATACAAAGCACGAAACATCCACTCTCTATATTCCTTTGAAATTTCCATTCATACAGTAGCTTTTAGTTTTACTTTTACTTTTTGTACAAGAAACACAAAAATGGAGAGAAGAGAGAATCATCGCATGCGTAGTCTTTGTATAGAGCATTAAATGCGTCCCTTGGTTTTCTTATGATATGATCTTCTTTTGACTTAAAAGGCATATCTGCAATACAATTTGCAAATTATTGTCAATAAAATGATAGGTATACCCCGAATATGTAGCGAATACTGGTATAAAGACCCTTTTCTATTTGATCTCTTTAACCTGTACGAAACCCTTTAATTCTTTCTCAGAAGATCGTGATTTTTGATCATCTGGTATTGTTCAGGGATTTCCATTAACGCACCTAAAGCAACAGCTGCGTATGTGTTGCTTTCAGCCTTGAGAATTTTGTGAAAGTCTACGAACTGAAAGTTATCAAATTCACGTTCTGGAAGTTCGTCGTCTAATTTCATCATATCTTCCCACGGACCGTCCCCCACCCCAATCACCACGATAGACAGTGGCCATTTTGAAGCTTCCACTATGGCGTCGTTGGTGGTTTTCATGTTCACAATCTTGCCATCAGTAATAATCACCAGAATGTGGTACTAAAATGTGAAGAATATTATTATTATTATTATTATTATTATTATTATTATTATTAACTCAAGATGTATATAATACTCACTATATAGTGTTCAAATTTCTGCACATATTCTATTTGAGACTCAGTTTGATACTTCAGGGATAGAAAGGCAAATATATATTCTGCCTAACGACATAAAAAAATTTACCATGTGTATATTATTGTGATCATTCGCTAGCTTCAATATCTTTTCTCTTACTTCATTGAGTATGATTCCCACTACTAACCCTCCCCAACTTTTTCGAGCAATATAACTGTGTCTGAGGAAACTAAAATTACTAACAGAAGTTATATTTTTTCCCTACGTTCTGTATAAAGTAGGCGTAAGATTATTGCCAAATGCATACTAGTGTGACAGAGATGTTTGTAAGCTTCCGGATACAAACTTTAATATATACTTTTATACAAACTATAATATTCGTCAATGACAGGACTCTTCATGCTGATATGTTTCAGTTCAAATACTGTATGGTTCACCTTTTAAAGAGAAATCTGAGTGTGGTCACACATCTAAATTATAGTCAAAACAAAAAAAAAGGTACTTTTGCGACCTGTAGACCTTGTCCGGCCCTCTTAACCTTAGCATGTGCTTTTGGTTGGTAAAAGTTTGCATAGATACACATCTTGTATTCTTTCTAACGCATCACATTATCACGTTTATATTATGTCTTTGTGTCTACCAACCGGAAAAAAAATTTCAAATGGTGACGTACCTAAAATACCAATTTCAATTACTAGAAAAGAGAAATAAGAATATAATTTCTGATAAATGGATATCAACTGTAAATACATTTGGTATTTAACTCAATTTCAAACTAAAGTGGATTAAATATATCCTATTTAGTACCTTTTTGGTCTCTTTAACAATTTTCACTGCCTGTTCAATCACTGGGACAAAGTCAGCTGAACCGCTCGGTTCTTTTTCTTTGGTTACTTGATTATATCTGTCCAATACCTCATTAAAACCTTTGCAGGGGCCCTAGAAAACAAAGAACGTACACTCAAATAATATTGGTAGGAATATTAAACCAAACAGCGTAATTCTGGGTGCTAATGTTCCGATTTTCAAGGAAATCATAGACTTAAGTTATTTATCGTTTTGCAGAGAAATAAATCATATAACTTCAATCGTGAAATATTTTCAAAATAAACCCCGTTTTGTTGCTTTTAATTGTTTTATCTATTAATTCCATATATTACTAATACTATTCAATTATTATTTGCCTCCTCGAGACTTAAATCAGGCATCAAAACTAAATAGACTCTGAAAGTGTAATGAAATATTGTCCATTATTAATAAATTCAGTTGTTCTCGTACTGTATCACTTGTATTACACACTAACGTAGACGTAATATACTAAATATTAGCACAGGTTATATTGCATTTAATTAAATAGTTGCACCTGAACGAAGTTGCTGAAACAATATGTGCAAGTGGCCTTTCTTGAACAGGCAGAAACACAACACCTGTTTGCATTGTTAGTCTTTCGTAATAGCGAAGAGGTTGAAGTGCGAATATTTGATTTTCTATTTCATTTAATGTCGTTTTTCAATGGCTATCAAATTGCATGGAAAAATAAGAACTAATTATAGCTTATTTTCTACAAGACTACATAAGTTGAATTAACAGCTGTGAGACATATAACTGATTCTGTAATGAGAGATTGGTTTATTGTATTGTACCATGACAATATAACAGACAAATGCACCTTTATACGATTGTGAGATTAGATTGACCTTTTAGAGACCATCAGAACCGTGCGGACGCTTGATGGTAGGCTTCGAATCTACGTTGATTAATGTTAGACCCAATTATTTAACTGAGATTAATCGGAGCCCCACTCTACCTCAATCAAAACGGTCCGAAACATTCAAAGAACTGCTGTTATTTATTTAGTATCTCTCATTTACCTCAGATTTCAGTGGGAATAAGGTGTCACAAAAACAGAACGCTGGTATCCAACCGTCATTGTCAAGTGTCTCGAAAGTTTCTCCAAGGATACATATCACCTGAACAAATAAAGAAATAACTTGGTAGACGGGTGTCTGTAATTAATAATGCCAATCGATTCAGAACTAACCTTTAAACGTCATCGGTTCAGATCTCATTTAAGTAGACTAGAATTTTGTGTCAAACTATATCATTAGTGAAAGTACAAGTTCCTCAACGCTTTGTCGTTGATTTCTTCATTACCTTTCTTTTAAACGTAACTTGTTAACCATTTAATGTTTCATTCTCTCATGACTAGAAGATACTAATCAATGTGGACAACGACCAAATATTCGTCGGAAGAGAAACACATATTAAACAATGTCGCCATATGCGGTTACTAACAACAGATTTCATCTTGGATACAGTGTCATTACTATGTAATGTGTACATTGTAGACAGATGTATTAAGAATTTCCAAAGGCACGGTTCAAAAAAGTAATAGGCTCACATTGGGGTCAATGAATCTAAGCAATCAAATTATCTTGAATTGAATATTTGCACTCTAAGTCAATGATAATAAAACAATCGTTTATAAGTATTATATTAAATGAACAAATATTACATGTAGTAACTGTAATTTTAAATTTATTTCGACACAAAGAGTATCTAAATGATCTTAATGTAACAATATGTTCTGATGAACTGAAGTAACCCATGCGTCTAAATTTTGAAGAAAGGTAATATAGCGCTTGACTGACGTGCGCTGAAAACGGTGAGAGTGTAGTAGACAAAACTGTCTCAGTGTATCGCATACAAACATACATACATACATACATACATACATACATACATACATACATACATACACTCTTGCGTATGCTGGGACATAATACCTCTTGGTACGGATTAAATTTCGGTCCACTGGTATCGTGCAAAGAAAGTCCACCAAAAGTCTTTTGTCCCTGTGACTTGTTGCTTATCGTGTAATCGATACCTTGGAAAGCGCAGAAAAAAAATTTTAAAACACAGCTCAGTGTACAGATATACTCCTTAACATACAATGACAGATTTCGATATACGCTTGCATAAATAGATAGGAAAGCCGTTAAACGGGTCGTGGTCCACAAAGAATATTATTGTATATGCACGCATTTTTTGCGATAATTCTCTTGAGAATACACGATCCATACAAAGCTGTCTTGAGAGCAGCATCTTGCGTCGCAAGGAAGCAACCACACAAGTGTTGGCTAAGGTCCATGCCAGTGAGTAACTTCCACTATACATGGACATCACCTCGCCTGCAGCAGTCCGCTTGACTTCGAGATGCCCAGTCTGGTTAGGTCCGATGCCGGAGGATATGACAGCAATTTCGGCATGGAGTGTCGAGTGGTCTTCAACAGATGTTGTAAACCGCTCCCTCTTAGCTGAGCCATCTGTCTGCCCTCCTGGATTCAACCTTCAACGTCATCTGTGGACCACACTCAATCGCTTTCGGACGGACAGGGCCGTTGTGCAGTCAGCCTTGTCCGATGGGGCCAGGCCACTAACTCTTCCTGTTGCTGTGGAACTCTTGAAACCATGTCACACATTGTGAACAACTGTCTACTGACAATGTTACCCGGTGGACTGCAGGCTCAGCATCTTGATGACGATAACGTTGTTAAATGCCTACCCAAGCACCCACTGAACACGATAATAATAATATTGAGAGCATTCGTCTGAACCTCTTTACTTTACATCTCCTCCTTCTATTGAACATGATAAATAGAAGTACAAACTGCTGATGTGCAAAGAGATTACACGGACCATGACAAACAGGAGGTCCAAATGTTGATGTGTCAAGGGATTTTCTGACCATGACAAAACATAAGACCAGCTGTAGATGTGCACACAGATAATACTCACAAAAGCAGTCCAGAGAACCAGCTTTTGATATGCACAGAGATGATACTAACAAATGCAAACCAGAGAACCAACTGGTTATGTGCACAGAGATGATACAACCTGCTGCATATACCTCTAGTTGGTCCTTTTGCAATCCGATGGATTCAAATTTGACCAATAGCCAATTTCAAAATGTATTTCGCAGTTTTCAAAAATATGATTGTAATCTTGACCCAAATTCTAAATCACATAAATTTAATGATTTATTACAATAGGCTTGGAATGTAATTCATATTTCTTGATAGATAACAATTCCCTGACATGATTGGTCATTGTGCTTAGTTATGAAAATAATATTGCTTGTATTACACAAATATTGTAAAATAAAGCTATTATCAATGTGTTAAAACGTACCGAAAATAAGTTCACAATCATGAATATCAGCGTCTGCCATGGCTTTTGTGACGTCATGAAGGGTTTTGTAATTATCTCTTATGACATAAAATCGCTTTTCTCTCCGTTTCCTTGCATTTGGTTCTCCATCCTCATCGTGGGTAACGTGCGAATCCGGCTGTTTCTATATAATAACAAAAATCACTTGTAACTACTTTACTATTATATATTCTACTTTGCTAGCACTGTCCTAAAGAAATGACTTAATTATGCATGAAAATATTGTAACGGTTTTCTTGATATGACGCAACTAAATCTCCCTTCAATTCGTCCCAAAACAGTTTTCCATTGACCTACTTGTGACAGCTAATAATTTATATACTTTACATTCTTTGAAAACTGTTCAAACAATCACTCTGGATACAATTGTTATACTGTTGTAAGGGAATATACGTTATTTATTTAACGTTATCTTACTAACATTAAATATTGTATATTAATTACGTATATATCGATATTGTTGCTGGAAGCCATGAACGAGGCAAATATAGGTTTTAGAAACCCAGTTTTATTAATTCTTTTAATAAATATATACTTTTGTTTATTAAAAAATGAGGTTGTATTCTTTTTGGCTAAAGTAGTGTGTACTTCTTTCATCAAAATATAAACTGTTCGTGATATTGATCAGTTGCTAAAAATAAGTATAGTAAGGTTTATGTCAAATAACCAGACTGACATGCACGTTACAAAGAAAGTCGGAATTGCTTGATAAGGTTACGGAAACTAAGTTTCATATGTTGGTTTGTATACTTGAATCTACAGTTTTGAATCTACAGTTTAACACTTAGTATTTTAGGGCTGAAACATCGAACCATAGGCTAAGCAATAAATGAACACATTCACCTACATGCGGATTAAGGTGCAAAATCTAAACGGTAT